>BQNB010007971.1:77500-91699 GCA_026074375.1 Tanacetum coccineum | reverse complement strand
GCTTTGTGAAGCTCCAATCTTAGCATTACCAGAAGGAAACGACGATTTTGTTGTTTAATGTGATGCATCCCATCAAGGTCTGGGAGCGGTGTTAATGCAAAGAGAGAAAGTTATTGCATATGCATCCCGACAACTCAAACCTCATTAAGAAAACTACACCACTCATGATCTTGAATTAGGAGCAGTTGTGTTCGCTCTTAAAATCTGGAGACACTATCTCTATGGCACAAAGTGTACGGTTTTCACCGATCACAAAAGTCTTCAACATATTCTTAATCAAAAAGAATTAAACATGAGAGAACGTCGTTGGCTAGAATTACTCGCAGATTACGATTGTGAGATTCGTTATCACCCTGGAAAGGCAAATGTTGTGGCAGATGCCTTAAGCCGAAAGAAACGAATCAAACCACTCCGAGTTAGATCATTAGTCATGACCATTCATCCAAAATTACCATCACAAATCCTCCAAACTCAAACTGAAGCACTCAAGGAAGAAAACATCAAAGCTGAGAACCTACGAGGAATGGATAAAGCATTTGAAATACGTCCTGATGGAACTCGTTGTATTAAGAACCGAAGCTGGTTACCACTCTTTGGTAATCTGAGAGACTTGATTATGCATGAGTCCCATAAATCGAAGTATTCCATTCACCCGGGTTCTGACAAGATGTATCAGGATCTTAAGAAACTCTATTGGTGGCCTAACATGAAGGCAATCATCGCTGAATATGTTGGCAAATGTTTAACATGTTCTAGAGTTAAGGCAGAATGTTAGAAGCCATCCGGCTTACTGGTACAACCAGAGATTCCTATGTGGAAGTGGGAGAGAATAACAATGGATTTCATTACAAAACTACCCAAAACATCAAACGGACATGACACAATCTGGGTCATTGTCGATCGCCTTACCAAATCCGCACACTTCATCCCTACCCGAGAGACAGATAGTATGGAAACCCTTACAAGGTTATACATCAAAGAAATAGTCTCCCGGCATGGCGTGCCAATATCTATCATTTCGGATCGTGACAGTCATTTCACATCCAGATTCTGGCAATCATTACAAAGTGCTTTGGGTACTCAATTAGACATGAGTACGGCATATCATCCCGAAACCGATGGACAAAGTGAAAGAACCATTCAAACACTCGAAGACATGCTTCAAGCCTGTGTTATAGATTTTGGAAAAGGATGGGAAAGACACTTACCATTGGTAGAATTCTCATACAATAACAGTTACCATTTACCATTGGCAGAATTTTCCTACAATAACAGTTTCCATGCCAGCATTAAGGCAGCACCATTCCAAGCACTTTATTATCGATAGTACAGATCACCTATTTGCTGGGCCAAAGTTGGTGATGTTCAACTTACAGGACCAGAAATAGTTTAGGAAACCACTAAGAAAATAGTGCAAATTTGACAACGCTTACAAGCTGCAACAGATCAACAGAGAAGTTATGCCAATATAAGACGAAAACCTTTAGAATTTCAAGTTGGATGCCGTGTCATGTTAAAAATATCACCTCGTAAAGGAATCATCCGATTTGGAAAATGAGGAAAACTTAACCCTCGGTACATTGGACCATTCGAAATTCTTGAACGAATTAGCCCAGTGGCATACAAACTAGAGCTTCCTGAAGAGCTTAGTAATGTCCACAATACTTTCTACGTTTCTAATTTAAAGAAATGCTTATCTGATAAATCTCTTGT
Organism: Tanacetum coccineum; assembly: GCA_026074375.1. Classification (NCBI taxonomy): domain Eukaryota; kingdom Viridiplantae; phylum Streptophyta; class Magnoliopsida; order Asterales; family Asteraceae; genus Tanacetum; species Tanacetum coccineum. Next base: position 89,986 of record BQNB010007971.1, on the reverse strand, counting down.
CATTCCAACGAAAGAACTTAATCTTGATGACAAACTCAACTTTGTGGAAGAACCCGTAGAAATCATGGATCAAGAAGTCAAGCAACTAAAACAAAGTCGTATTCTTATAGTGAAAGTATGATGAAACTCTAACAAAGGACCAAAATTTACATGGGAACGCAAAGATCAAATTCATGCCAAATATCCACATCTGTTTTCAAACATCACTTCGGCATCCAACTAAATCTCAAGACGAGATTTCTTTTAAGGGATGAGGATTATAACAACACATAATTTTCATCAATGTAATTATCCATCTATTAAATTAGATGCACTGTACTATCTATCTATTAAATATATACCACCTTTTACAGGGAATTTTTTTTGCTTTATCTCATTATATAATGTAACTTGCATCTCTAAAGTAAACGAGCTCACGCAACCTTTATCAATGCTATCAATATCTATGTTTTCATCATGTAAACCTCTTAATATGTCAAATAAATATCTTAATATCATTTTTACCAAGTACATTATCCATTTAACGTACTTTTCAAAGCATTATCTCAAAACAAGCATTAAACATTAACGTTTACATCAAAACCCTAAGTGTATGTAATGTATACATATAAAATGAATGTACAAACCTTTAAAGTGTGACAACCATGACCTGGGCAGGTTAGTTGAACTATTAGTGTTGACTTATGTATCTGTTGCAATGTATGGGTTATGTGTTATTTGTGTTTATATGTGTTTATACATGAATTTATGTGGGCTAAGTGAGTTAATTATGTGCTTGATATCATTTTAAGGTGTTTAAGTATCTCATTTTGAGTGTGTTTGAGTTTGGTGTTAAGTATTCCATTTGTTCACGTGTGGTGATAATGGAAATGAAATACGTGTTGCATGCATTGCTACGTCAATGGTTGTATAATTATGTGTTAAGCGTTTATGGGAAATATGGCATTTTAGAAATGAAATGAGTGAGTGAAATATAAGAGTTTGTAGCAAACTTTCTAAAAATAGAAAGCGGTTTGATGAAATGAAAGTTATATTTAGAAAGTTTAGCAAGTAGCGTAAGTATAAAGGTTTACTCACATTAGCTTAGGTTTTTGTAAAAAATTAAGGTAATGATAGTAATTAAGTAATTAATAATAAAAAAAGAAAAACAAAGCCTAATTTGATTAAAACTCTAATTAGGAAAGTATTTAATCAATATATATATTATAATAAACCCCAAGCAATGAAATTTTACTCCCCATAACAGCAATCGGCCAACATACATCGAGTAATCGAACAATACTAGAATGAGAACGAGGGTGAAACGGAAAAAAATTAGGGTTTGATCTTTTGAAGAGAATTCAAGGATTAAAGGTATGTAGGTTTTCCAATTAGTTTGGTTATTGATTTAATTCATGTAACACATGTATATAATGGATCTAGGGTTTCTAATATTCTATAAACTAAAGATAATATGCTAATTAGGGTTCTTATAAATCAATTAGATGCGCGTTGGTGTAATCGTTAGGGTTTAGATCGCGATAAAACTTGATTTTTGAATAGGCAGAATTTAGGGCTGTGTTGTTCGGCTGATATCTCAATGATGGTAATAGTTTTTGTCAAGTTTCTGGTGTCTAAGACGTAGCTCAGAGAGTCTAGTTTCTAGAACATACAGCCTTGAAAGTTTTTAAGGTCGGGAAATCATTCAAACGTTGGTTGCTAGAAAAGTTGTCAAAGTAGTAAATACGGGTCAAATTTAGGTCATATTACGAGGTGTAAAACCCCCACTTAAAATTTGAATTAGGATTAGCCAATCTACAGGAGTTTCTTTATATGTGTATATTAAAAATCCCTCAAATGAGAGCTTCTGATTTGGAGTCTAAGTATGATTTTTAGGTCCAAACTTTTTAGTGTGCGATCAGATCCGAAACTGAGTAGTTAAAAGTTTGATTTTATTTGGGGCACTTAAGAGTCCATGGTTAACAACATGAGGCATAGCAACTTCCTTTTGCCTTTAACCCATGTAATCATGACCTGAAGGTCCTCAGAGGAATTTGCTCTCCAGGTAGTGCAACTGGTGCAGCAAGAAAATTGATGCTTAAAGGAAATATTCTTGTCTTCCGTAAACAGTACCAACAACGTCGTTGTCTGTACCAATCATGAAGTTGAGGTCAGTGAGTTTTTTGGTTTCTCAGAGAGAAAACTCCTGAATACCGAAATTGGTTTCCTGACTGAGGAAGTCACTAAATAAAAGTTCAAACAATAGTATTTTCCGATAATAAATTCTTAATTGAATTAACTACCAATTAATTACTAATTAAGACTAAGATCCAACTTGCAGTCCCACTTATTACCCAAGGTCTGACCAGGATGTAAACAAGTGGGGCAAGAGGTAAGCGTCGAGCGTTAATTGCATTTTCATGCAACTCTTAGATTTATGATACTTGTCAAAACATTAGTCAGCATGTAATAATGTTAAGAGCATGTTTAGTATCATCTTATGCCGACGGGTCCAGTGTCTGACCACGTGACTCGAATTATGTCGACCAAACGAGAACGTATGAAAATCGTCAAGGTCTGACCAGGTAGGCGAATTTCACCATGGTTGTATGGGTCCAGTGATCTGACAAAAGAGACTCAAAAAAGCCAAGTGCATTGAATCGAGTTCGACGATTGGATTGCATAGAATTAAATTTTCTAAGGGTAATTCACTAAATGTGTCAAAGGACGAGTACAAAGAGGCGTTGTAAACAACTTTGTAACACTAATTTAAAAACTTTTAACAATGACACTGTAGTGACATGCCATGGTTCACGGTAACTCCAATCGAACTCGCAAAGAAGCGGAGAAACAGGTCAGCGCGAAGCGTATTAAAAACCTTATTTCTTTAGGGAATTACGTAAAACAACCCGCCTTAAACTTCTCTTATAGTCTGTTCTAGTGGATGAGCCGTACTTCCCATGAGTCCATAGCGTCCAGTTTTTAATTCATGAAAAACAAGTTTCAATAGTTTAGTCTTATTAATTTTTACAAAAACAGTTTTCCACGAAACAAATGGTTGGTCACTATGAGCATGCATTTTGCGTGTAAAATTAATAGACTACATTAACATCATCTTTTAGTCATATGGCATATCTAATTAGGCGTGTAAACAATTTAGACATTAAATAATCATGCATACTAAGATTCATAATCAAAAGATGACATTAAGCATACAAGTAAACATGTAAAATCCGAGTTCTCTCGCGAGTCTTCCCCAAATGGAGAACCATAAGACCCTCACTAGGTTTTCTGCTAAAGTGCCTAGATCGCCCCATTCACCACATATTGTGATTGAGTGGGTCTTATAGCCGGAATAGGCAATTAATTAAAAGGGATCATTCAAGCTAAATTAACAATCTTAATTTTCCTTTTAACCTATATTAACCTTTAATAGTTTTCAGGATCAATATCTACTTATTTTATTTATCTTATGGCAAGAATCTAAATATTGTTGTCATATTTTTCTAGTAAAACATAAATAAAATATCAAACGCAGCAGATCATAGACTATGTTTTAATTATAGGCATGTAAACTAGGCATATAATAAAACAAAACGTGTAACCCATAAAGCTAAAACGAGGTGGCTCGTGATGCCACTGTTGGGATTTAAATACCTAGGTAACTAGTTTAGCCACGAGTACGCAGCGGATAGGACCTAGTAATAGCATATGGTTAACACAAAATAAAAGGTAAATAGAAACGCGTACCTTTTGATAATTTTGATCAAGAAAACGAAACAAGCAATTAAAGTAATTGCCTCTACGGTTGCTCACACAATCACGTCAACCGAATGTATTAAGCTTGCTAGGCTTAACTCCACAAACGTACAACCTTTGTATTAACCGAATACCACACAAACCCTTGACTTGTAATCGATAATCAACTAGTACCGAATTAGGGTTTACAAAACCCTAATACAACCGAATTCTGTTGGGACAGAAATCAATAACCCGAAACTCTATTTAGGGTTTAACCTTTGACCCACAATCACCACGTGCATATACTTGTTATGTCGAGCTAGGAAGAAAACAAGTGAGGATCGATTACACCTTGAAGTTAAATCGAATACGGTGAAAAGCATACACCGAAAATCATACAACCTTTTGATTTGTTTCTGTTAAACTCGGATGGAACAAAGGACAAAAAAACAAACGAATTCTATTGAAGGATTTGATAGTGAATCGCATATCAATGTGCTATGGGATGAGGGGTATTTATAACCCTTTATCCCTAGCTTGGTTCAACTAGGAGACAAGTCCTAGTCCTATCACAATACCTTCTATTCCTTGTTCTCTTTATCTAGAAAATCGAACAAACACCCTTCCTAAACCCTCCTTGAAACCGGTCACATTGGTTTAGTCCTTAGGGTTCGGGTTTTGTTCACTCTAGTCCTTGGTTTATTATTTGTGAAGTATGAAAATACATTCTCCGTGTATTAACGTGTGTGCCCCCAATAGGCTCACATATATTCGTAATGTATTCGTGTCATTCGACTACCATAATCCAACAAGAAGTACGTTGATATTTATGAAATTTTCCCTAAAAAGTGGTATCTATGAAAATAACTTACAAATCATATGAATTTATAACACAGATAAAAAACAGTTTATTAGTGAACTTCGTGTTTCAAAACCACAAAGCATTTATAAAAGCAAGTATATGTTACATACCTTTTACTTTCCTTCTTTTGTTTTTCGCTTCCAATTGGGATATTGGGATTAGTCGTGATATAGCCAAGGAGTCTTGTGTTTATTTTCGTCGAGATAAGCTAAGCCTGTTCTGGTTCCAACAACTCTATTGGTCGCATCCTTTAATGGTTCATCTTTATTAGTGCATTTCAAAGTACCACCGTTTCTTTCTATTTGTCTATTGGTCCGGGGGGTCTCCATCAGGGTGGGAAAGGGGGGGTGGGTTTGATTGTTGCGGTGCGGAGTGTGATAGGTGATTGATGAGAACTATGTCAGGGCGTATGGAACCTTTTTTCTCTTTTCTCTTCGCGAGTGGGATTTTGGAGGAGTATGCCATAAGTAACTTGGTTACGGAGAGTGTATCACTGAGCATACTAGTATATAAAATGAGTAAATTTAATGTAGATACAATATTTATAAACTGGGTAGCAGTTTAAAAAAAAAAAATTACAATTAAGTCCAAGAATATGAAAAAGTTTTTTATTAGCCTAAAACTTATTAAAAATATTTCTCGACGTTTCTTTTTAAACAACAAATCACATTATGAAACGTTTTTTTTTCCTGTATGAACGAAGAATACCCCCTTATTACTTGGTACATCTTTTATATAATAAAAGAATTACATCATTTCAGGGTTTTCAATCAAATCGAATCTTATGAATATAAAAATTGGACCAACCAAAAAGCTTGATTTTACCACGTAGGCAAAATCGTGCGATCTGATTGGCTAATAAATAGTCAAAATTAGCTTTCAATTGGTAAAAACTGAGAAAAAGCGTGTACAATGAAAAAATCCTCTAAAAACTATATGTGTCGGATATTTAATAAAAGAAAGTGTTAAAAAACGGGGCGGATTTTTTAAAACTTCAAAGATCACAAGCTGAGGGTTTGTTATGTAACTGTTGTAAGTTACGGCTTAAATAAAACAACCAAAATCACAACATCCACTACCAACCCAAACATCCCTTCCTGCAAACTGACCACCACCATTCGTGCACACGTATGGCCATCTAAATATCCGGCTTCTTTTTTGGGTTAATCAAAGGTATTTTTTTGGCTTAAAATTCAATTTATATTTAGCAACTAATGTATAATAGATTTAGGGTTTTTTTTTAATAGAGTTGTGTGCTTATGTTTTTGTGTTTTGATTGATGATTTAGGCATGTTGGATTGCAAGTAGCAGTAAAGATTTGTTTTTTTTTGTTATTTGTGTTTTTGTGTACCTAATTTTAGATATCCTATGAACCCTAATTTTAGATATCATATGAACCCTGATTTGTTTTTTTTTTGTTATTTGTGTTTTTTGTTATTTGTGTGTTTATTTGCTAATCTTATTGTGTCCCTGGTTGATATATCCAACTTTCGTTGTAGTAGCCAAAAAGCTTACATGTGCTAAAATTAAAATTATAGAACAGCTAAAAATGAAAATCTCAACTCTTTGTGGTTATTGTTGCTTGAGTTTAAACGTGATATCAATATCTACAAAGAATTAACATCCTGTAATTATACTTAATTAATAAATTTGTTTAAAAGGAACATAGCTAAGGACATTATAACTACCTACATGTTTCATGATTATATTCTGGATTTATCCTTCAATGTATAAATTTAGAGGTACTTATTTGATCCATTTTTAAAGTTCGAAGTTATAAAGCTAAAGCTATAATGTGACCTCATCTGAAATGTTTAGTTAGTGGGCATTGTCTCCAAAAACAAAAGTGGCTTTGACTTCTAAAAGTGTCATATTGTTTTTGTTTTTATTTATTTTTTCAATTATTCTCCAAATTTATAAAGATTAAGGTTGTGTGTTGTTTAGATTTACGGACTGCTAAACTTATAAACATTTAAGTTTTAGGTTTGCCAAGACAGCGGATACACACACGAGCTTAAAGGATAAGGAAAAATTGTTTTTTTTTAATCTTTTATGATGGGATGAGTATTAATATTATTGATATGAGTTTTTACTTATAGAGTCTTAAAGGGAGCCGAGACAGACTAAGGAGGTAGCCTGTGATATTATAAGAGAAAATTCATGGTGGTCGCTGCAGGATGCTACAATAAAATGTAGTCCATACTATGATCGGAAAATCACCCGTCTCATCTTCGTTTTAGCTATTTGAACTTAGAACATGTGCATATCACTAATTCTTACTTAGGTTTTCTTTGATTGTTGTGGGGTTTTTTAGTTATGGTTCTAAGGTATGATGTTTATTCAAAAGTTGTGAATTTTTTTGTTAGTTGTATAAATTTGATTCTTGATAAATTATGAAGTTTGATATTTTGATTTATCAAGTAAGAAATTAGATTTGTCAGTATAGGTTTTTGCTTAAGATTAGGTGAAATTTTATTGCTTTTTCTATATGTCTTGACTAATTGCACCTCACATTTCCTGCAGGAACAAAATTCTCACAACGATATAATAGATTTACTCTGGAAGGACGTACGTAATAAAAAATGTTTTATCTTTCATTTTTTGGAGAGTTTATGCTGGTATAAACTATTGTAGGGAAGTCGTATTGTTCATGAAAATAAAGAACTACATGAGAAGAAAAAGCTTCATCATCAAGAGGGAGAAGAACTGCAAAATAAGGTACTACCGTTTATATATAGATTGAAAACAACATAATCACATCCGTATCACCACTGAAAATATTACCAAAAATAACAAAGCCTAATCTTACGGTTGTCAACGTAGATTTATGGATTTTGGGACTCAAATGAAGTAAACAAAAATACAAATGCCTCATATAACGTTAGCATTGATAACAACATCTTACACGCTTGCAACTCTTTAGTGAGATTTACAATAATTCAAATTTAGAATCATTCAAATTTATGGTTATTTTTTGGTGAAGTTACCCAAAACTGAATAGGCCATGAATGGCATACTACTATTCTATATACGCGCTTTTAGATGTACAAGAGTTATACAAGTTGGAAATTAGGAAAATGAAATTGGAGAAACATAAGATACAAATACATAATTTTGAAAGAAAAGAAAGTTATGTTGAATCACTAATCACATACTTTTCTTGCTTTTTAACTTATAAGCCCACTGTAGTTTAACTAGCTGATATGTGTTTAATCACATATTATTTTTCCTTAGTAAAACGAGCTTAAATGACCAAAAATAATAGAAAATGCATTGTATATGTGTCTTTTGTGTTTTGTATTGTGTATGTATCGGAAATATCTAACATGGACAAAAACAAAGCCAAATTGGACAAAACCGAGCTCGAGATTGGAAGAGTGTGAGAAAATGAAGCCGAAAGAAAATTCATTAATGGGTCAACCCGTACCTGTTTTGTGGGCCGGGTCAACCCATTACCATTTGATGTATAAACCCCTTTGTTAAAATTTATCAAAGTCTATTAATAAAAATCCAATCCTTCATTTAAACCGCCCAAGTGATAAAAGAAAAGCCCAAACCCATACACCCGGGTCAAAACCCAAGTCAAACGTGGTCAAAGTCAAATTAATATAACTAAGGGGTCAAAATTACTGTGCATCGTCTCTCACCCTTTCCCTCCCTTTTACCCCACAACACTCACAGGGTAAATCCATTCACCTGGACGCTCCTGAGCTTCTAGAAGACTCACTGACACGTCTGACATTCCCTAGTCCACGCTGGCAATCCTAAAGATTGTGATTGGTTTTGTCCAAGGGCTCTGATTAAAGGATTCAAGGTTTGTTACAAATGAATGGATATGATTGATGGAATGAGACGCGCCTATGCTCCTAGAACCTTCTGCTTAGTACTATAAATAGAGGGGATTTTTCACACAGTGGACGTGTAATTTTTAATCTAGCTTAGTCTTTTTCAATATTGTAATTTTATTTTCAGCATTGTAACATTTTCAAAGTTTAATAAAATTCCAGTTTCTTTAAAATCTTGTGTTAAATGCCTATATCACTTTTATGCAAAATGTGTTTTCGATATACTTAATCAATATGCTCACTTCATCTAAATAAGCTAGTTTTTATTCAGTTTAGCTTTCTAAAAGCTAAACAAAATAGGCATTCACTCAAATCCACTCAAAATTATTAAATAAGCCACTTGGAAGATAAGCCATAAATGGAAGGGCTTATAGGGCTTATTCATAGCTTAATGTATAAGCTAGCTTGATAATTAAGCTCTTGTAAGCAAATTTAGATCTCTGTTTGAGCTGGGATCAAGGTACTTACACTTTTACTCTTTCTAGCTTAATATTTTATTCTGCTTATTAAATTGCTTAAACTTAGCTTATTGTTGCTTTATAATGCTTATTATGTGTAATGTTAGCTTATTATGCTAGTGAGTAGTTTAGAATTAGTTTAAATTTAGCTTTGAATCAAACTGTCCATTTTTTTAGTTTAAATAGCTTTTTATTATAACTTATTATCTAGTGCTTATTCTTTTTAGATTTTTTGCTTATTTGTCTTCTATTATCTTAGTTCTTAATCTGTTTTAACAGTTTGTAGCTTAATGAGATCTGTTTCAACTTAAAATTAGGGTCTAATTTTAAAGGGGTGTTTGGGTTAAGGGATTTAATATGGTAAAATAGAGTTTAAGCTACTTTTAGTTCTCAAATAAGATTGGCACAAGCTTAAATTTAGTCTAATTAGTAGTCTTGTTAAGTTTAGAATAAGTTCTGCTAAGTTTTTAGGTTGCTTGATTCTAAAAATCAAGTTTGCCATTTCAAAAGTATTTTGAACTAAATTTTTAGTTAGAATTTTGAGAAGTTTGCTTAAGGTAAGTTTTTGTGTCCAAAATTTGCTTTCCATTGCATTAAAGATTAACTGATTTGAGTCATTTGTCTTTAGTATAGTTTTTAAATATTTCAGCTCTAAATTAGTCAAGTTAAGTAAGTTAGTTGAGGTCTAAGTTTGCAGATCAAATGGGGGTTAAAATTTAGCTTAACTTTGATTGATTTTGGTTTCCCCTAGCTTATTGTGGTCTGTTTTAAATATGTTTTTAGTTTTTAGGTGTATCAAAGTAGCCTTTGAGTCTTAAATCTTAGTTGCAAATAGCCCTTTTAATTTTAAAAAGTCAAAAACCAAGTAGCAGTATCTGTCAAATTCAGTTGTCAATCCTAGCTTATTTTTTAAGTTAATTTGCTAAATTTTAGTTCATTTGAGTCATTTGATCCAATGCTTTAACTGTCTACACTTGTCAGCTTATTCTCATTGCTTATTTGTCCAAATTTTTAGCTTAAGTTTGGTCAAAAATCCTTTAAAAATGGTTTTAGGTCAAACTGTCTTAAGGCTTTTAATGTTTTTCAGCTTATTTAATTGCTTATTTCCTGTCATTAAGGGCTTATTGAGTCTAGGTTAGAGTCTTTGTTAGCTTGTTTTCCTTTTGTTAGCTTATTAAGGGCTTATTAATGCTTATGAAACTTAATAGTTAAAGCTAGAAGCAAAAATGCAAACTGTCAGCTTTAAGTGGTGCTTTTTCTAGCTTATAATTTAAGTTTTGTCAAGAAGTTCATTTATTAAAGTTTCTTAGTCTTGCTTATTTTATAGCTTTTTCAAAAAGAAAATAAAAAATAAAAATGTTTTGCAAAAAGGTATGTCATATGACTTGAACGTGTGATCTCCCCTTCACAACACACACACTTCAACCAACACGCCCTTGGGTCTTTTCTGTCATACCAATGCACCATTAAATTCTTATGCATTTTTAGTTCTAAGCTTATTTAATTTTTAACAGCTTACCGTTTTAGCTTTTTGAGTAATTTTTCTTTAAAACCTCCTTTTTAGCTTAGAGTATTTTTAGGAATTTTATTAAAATTTTTAGGATTAAGTTTAGTAATTTTAATTTAATTTTTAGTATTATTTAGTTTAAAAAATAGTTTTAATTAGATTAAAAAATCCAAAAAATATTTTCAGTCTTTTAAAAATTATTTTAAGTCATTTAGTTTAAGAAATTTGTATTTTGAGTTTTTAGAATTTTAATTTGTCATTTTTAGTTAATTAGTTAGTTTATTTTAGTTTTTAATTGATTTAAACATCGTTAGGTTTTTAAATTGCTTTAATTTTCTAGTTTAGCATGCCTTTATGTGTTTTCCCTTTGCATACTTAGATTTAGAATCTAAAATTAAAAAAATATTAAATATTCAAGCACGCGATCACGAAACAAAATAAGATTTTTAAATTCACACTTCATCGGGATACGACATCCGGGAGATAAAATATTGTTTGTCCTCAAGCAATTTTTATATCAAACGAGATACTCACTATACTATTACTAATTTGAGGTATTTTAGGTTATATAATATATTTTACATAGACTATTTTACTGAAACCACTAGCATTGACTTAAGTTTGATCATTTACTGATGTTTGATATGTGATTACCACGTCTCTTAATATTTTTTAGTCTCAAGCAAGAATATGACTTGGAGAAGTGCAACACAAAAGATTTGACGAGGATGTGAAGCATATGTGATCTACTTCGTACTTTCCAATGGGGAACTTATGTAAGTTCTTATCATTTGAGTTTGATTGTATTTATTTACCATAGAAAACCTATGAGTTCAAGACTTCAAGTTATCTGTCATGTATATGAGTGTAAATATTTACACTAATAAGTAAGTTTTAAAAAGTTGAAGATTTCATTGTTTTCTATATACTTGCATTGTAGGATTTTAGAAATTAAAGATGTCTTGATGTGCGTTATCCTGTTACCCCTCTCTTGCGGGATTAGGTATGTTGTTGTTTGGATGTGCGTTATTATAGTGGTAGCTGATACTAAGATAATCAGATACATATCTTATTAAAGTTGGAGATCGGTAATTTTACATTTACTCTCAAAAATCGGTTTTGTTGCAGCAATTTATTCCATAAAAATCTAAAATTTTTGCCTTGAAAGTTCAAGAAAGAACAAATTAAAATTGGGTTTGCAAACCTTTGGAGAAATAATTCGGAGACTCAAAGGTACATTAACTTTCGTTTGGTCACATCCAAACATTGTTGTAACTCTGTTAAAAAAAACTGCCAAACACGAATATCTGATGAGAACCTCACTGAGGACACTGTTAGAAAACCAAATAGATGCTAAGGCTTGTTATTGATCAGGCTGATTTTTGTCAATAAACATTGGTTGGTGATTGACACGTTAATTGGAAATAAGATTAACACTCTGTTCTCAAGTTTTTTTTAATGAAAGAAAAGTGAAGGAGGGAAGAGATGATGAGGGGAGTAAAGATGATGTTCTCTTTTGTGTTCTTAAGTTTTTATAAAAAGAGAAGGGAAGGAGTGACAGTAAAACATATACAACTTTAATAAACCCATATATGTTTTTTTTTGTAAAAATTAATCAACCAACTGAAAAACATAATCAAAACCGACAGCCGACTCTAAAAAGCTAAAACGTTGCACCATTTACAATTTAAAAGAATGAGGAAAATTTTGAATATGCAAAATGAAAACTTTAAAATAAGAAGAGGATATGAATAAAATAAATTGTAACCTGGTGTGGAGACATTAAAAAAAATTTACTACATAGTACTGTAATAAATAAGATTATACATAGAAAAGACAAAAAGGAATTAAATGTGTTTTGATCCACATGAAAAAAAAACTCTTTTACTTCCAAATCACCCCAAATATGGGCGGGTGATAATTGATGCAAATTTCTTTTCCTATATTTACTTAATCACGAGAACCCCTAAACACCAATTAATCCAAACTAAAATCACTAATCAAACATAAAAGACTATATCACAAAATACAAAAGATACCAACATCACAAAATTCCACAAAGCCCATAAAAATCACATCTTTTTTATAAGAAAA
>BQNB010007971.1:0-12500 GCA_026074375.1 Tanacetum coccineum | reverse complement strand
TGCTGCCGTTGAAGTGGTTGATATGAAGGCTTACCTTCTCAAGTATTCGATAGAATTTGATCGTGGCAAGTGAAGCCTCTCCTCTGTTACGGTCCAAAATCTCCAGATATAGGTGGCAACATCATTGCCATTCAAGAAAACCTCACAATTTGTTGACAGATGATATTTCCAGAATTGAGTATATTCATTGTAATAGGGTTTATAGGCATATTACTTATTTTAAATCTAAATTCTATGTGACAAAATTGTTGGAGAAATCACAAAATAGAAGTTAGGAGGAGAAGCTATCAAGTGTAGCATATGAAAGAACAAGAGAATAAACTTACTTTCAAATAGATGAGGGATGGGATAAGCAAAATAGTCTCAGTTCCCAACAGTTTGGCAAAAAAAAGGGCCCCCCCCCAGGGCCCAAGTTTTATGTGGGAAACTGATTAACCAACGTCTTTTAGCATGTAGGTTAAAATCCATTTCACTAGAATAATCACAAAAAATTAAAAGTAACACTGTGTACACAACTAAGGGTTATAGTTATAGATAAAAAGAAATATGAATGGCTTATAAAAATGTTAAATTAAATAAATCCTAAAACACATACAATTATTGTATCTTAAAAAAATAATCAAACATATAAATACATTAAAAAACGATCCTAAAAACCTCAGAGTATATTAATTATAACTATGTTAAAATTTTAAATCGGAACACCGTTTGTGCACAGGTATTAAAACTAGTTAGCCATACAGTAGAAAAAAATAAGTATTCTCGAACACCTTTTTACCAGTTGTACTTGATTCAACTAAAGTAGAACTTATTCATGTTTGTAAGTAATCACACCCTTCAATTTCTACAAAGAAACTAATAAGAACGGAAAACCTAATACCTAAATAAAACACTTGAGTAGGGGAATGTTTTGGATTTCGTATCCCACGTCGAGGAGATAATTCCAATATAAATACACGTCATAAACTGCCTACAATCTGTGAAACACACTGATAAATTAGAATGCCAAACATCATTCGTGTCTATCAAAGATAAATATTCTGAGATGTGCAAATTGCCACGCGTGAAAAAAAAATCCTATATTTACTTAATCACCAGAACCCCTAAACACCAATTAATCCAAACGAAAATCACTAATCAAACATAAAAGACTATATCACAAAATACAAAAGATACCCACATCACAAAATTCCACAAAGCCCATAAAAATCACATCTTTTTTATAAGAAAAATTACCATAGAAGAAAAATCACATTTTTTTTATAAGAGAAAATCAACTGTAATCTAATTGATGCCATAGAAGAAATTTCAATGAATTTGGTTATTTGGGTTTGATTGTTGGTTGTTGATTGTAGATGTATAAAAGATCGGAGCCTTGAGGTTTTTCAGGAAAAAAGAAAGAAGAGATAATGGAAGTAGTTTTAGTATACCTTTTTTTTTAAAGATATTACAATTTACCCCTCAATTATGATATAATAATTTTTTAGTACATGTTTAATTTGTGTCTTATGAACATAATTTAATAAAAAAACAAAAATTTGACAATTTAATGTCAAATAAAGAAATTTTTAGGTTTTATTTTTAAATTAAATTAGAATTAAAAAGAAAAATTGAGAGAATGTTTCTTAATAAGAAAACAATCTTTTTTTTTTTAAAATAAGAAAATCTCACGCAAGTAATAGAACATTTAATTTCACCTATGGTTTTCTTCTTTGCTAAGATTAAATTGCAATCATTACTCCTATTCCTCTCTACTCTCATCAAATATGGTAATGGAAATGTTATATAGTGTCCTACTTTATAACCGTCCCTTATAGCGAAGTTTATAATCGTACTTATTTTAAGCGAGACATATTTCTGGTTATACTTTTTTTAAGGGAGTCATATATTTATTCAATATTGTGTGTGATTCATGCTAATACAAAACCGTATGAAATATTAATTGTCTACAACCATAAACTGTCCAAGACTATATTTATAATTTGTGCAAACAAAACATGTATACTTCATAAAGATCACTAGAGAGATTAAAAGTCGCGACTCATGACGCAGGCATAAATACGTGGGTGCAAACTACATGCATCAATTTATTCGATATTAAACATTTTCACTCGTGCGATGCAATTAATTTGTATAGTTTTTGTGATGAACACCAAAAGAATATTGTATCCCACATAGGTGGGATAGAAAGTTCTTTTGGTTTTCATCACAAAATTACTTGAAAAATATTGATGATATTAAAGAGAAGAAAGAATTCTAGGGAAGCTTCATACTGATTCCCAAGCCATCTGAGGTATACATTTGCCATTAAATGCATTTCCAAGTCATCTGAGTTATACCGGGGGACCTCTAGTTCCGTTAACGACCCGAGGGGTCCCGCGAAGTCACAAGACACCGATGAAAACCTCGATTTTGTCTAAATGCATCTAGTCCTAATAACTTGTATCTAGCGTCTACAATTATGTTTTAAATATTTTGTACACCCGGTCTCTTTTAGTCTTGGTTCCGTCTCGGTATTGGTTATAACAGGACATATGCATGAGTCCAGTATTGGCATTGCTAGCTACTTTATTGTTTTTGTGATGGAAACGAATCAACGATGTTGACCTCCCGTCCTTTTAATAACACATTTTGATATGCCCGAACATAACACGTAAACACGAGCTATACTAAATCACGAGTAAAGAGTATGTCTAATACCTTTATTACTGTTTTGGTAATGAAAACCAAGAAAACATTTCACCCCACATAGATTAAAGAGAAGAAATGATTTTACATTATATACCAATGTGTATGCACAACACTCATGTTAGAAAGAGTATGAACCTTCCCACATGTTTGTTTCTACAGCAAATCTAGAACACATGCTGTTGGCGAAACTTGATATGAAGTCTTAATATTTTTGGAAATGCATTTTAATATCATCAGTTGATTTTCGAAAAAAGTCTTGCCTATATTTATCTTGTGATCTTCGACTCTCATGACCCAGTCGATTCCATAGTGTTTACCAAAGCGTATCATTGAGTTATTTATCACACACAAAACCAATCAATCTATGTGTATCAAATTCGCTTCATTGATCTTCTTGATCCCTTAGTTGACATGTAAAGCGGATTTGCATCCTCGAAATGACAATCAATGTGCTAATGAGATGTTGTTTGGTGTTTGGTGTTCAGTTATATCAAATTATGTTTCCATCATTGTGATTATGGTCATAACCCGTAAGGCCATGACTCATTGACGTGTGTGGTGTAGCTTATCTAGATCGCAAATGCTTCGGCTAATAACTTTGGAACTTATGTTTCTCGTCATTAGTCTCCCACTTAAATGAAATAGTCGTTTCGACGTTGTTTAGAAGAATGATTTTGTGGTGTGGGTGAGAGCGTACTCCGTACGTGATCTTCGTATAATCGTATCTAATTGCATCGTCACTTAATAATTATACTGGATTTTAGTATCCATTATTAGAGAAAATTCTGAAGACAAAAAATCTGTATATCATGAGTTAATGAGCACATATTTGGTCTTCATTAGTATTTATTTTGTGAGGAAAACCAAGAGAACATTCTATCCCCCATAGGTGAAAGAGAAGAAATGATTCCAGATAAAATCCCAAATTGTGTACATATCATGCATGTTAGATTTAGTATGAAGCTTTCGTGTATGTTCTTCGCTATGTTAATGTCAAACATAAATAGAGAACAAGAACTAGAACTTGATATGAAGGCTTAATATTTTTGGAAATGCTTTCGAATGTTGCATTCACCATTTTATGTTATGGTGGATATGATTATGTGAAATCATTCAGTTTAATAATTGCTAAGTGCTACCGTAAACTATGCAAATAATGATTGGATCAAGTAACGGAACATTTGATTTAACCTATGGTTTTTTTCTTTGCTAAGATTAAATTGCAATCACATGGGTTGATTCTCGAACAATGTCTTACCAGGTTTGTGAAAGGGTTATGACTATTGCAAACAACCTTGATGTAGCCACCCCAACCTTCCCCGAAAGGGGACGGCCTTACGCTGTTTGTCTTTGTGTGGTGGAGGGGAAAAACCCCGTAGATCAGTTGACTAAAAGGTCGGAAACCCTTGCTAAAAAAACATTATCTTGTCTATGTTTCTCTTCTCTTCTCCTACTCATAAATAGTACGAGAACTAAATAACGAATAGTACTAAATCATGAGTAAAGAGTATGTCTAATTCCTTATTAATGTGAGTGAAAACAAAAAGAACCTTATCCCACATAGGTTAAAAGAGAAGAACTGATTCTACGTTATATACTAAAGTATATGCGCATTACTCGTCATAGAAATAGTATCAAGCTTCCGTGTATAGTCTTGGTACAGCGGTTGATTCTTGAACTGTCTTTTTCTTCAGTTCTGTACTCTCATCAAATAGTCGTTTCCATATTCTTTAAAACAATGAATTTGCGTTGGGGTGATAGAGTACACCATGGAAGATTTTAGTATCAACTTTCAAACAGATTTAGATGATAAAGGATTTAAAGTGAATGAGTTATCCAAAATCAAAGGTGAATAATCACATGTTTTTTATTTGTGTAATATATAAATATTCTGGTTAGTTGTTTAAAGAATTGATTTCTTTACTATTTAACAGCCTCCGAAACATTTTGGATGTGGATTTTTTTTATGGAAAGAGACCCGACTTCATGAGTAAAGAGCAAGTCTAGGTAACTTGCTAGTAGTAATTTTGTGATGAAAACTAAAAGAACATTCTATCCCACGTAGATTAAAGAAAAGAAATGATACTACATTATATACCAAAAGTGTATGCACAACACTTGTGTTAGAATCAATATTAAGCTTCCGTGTATGTCTACTACTACGTTAGTGGAAAATGTAAGTACTCGATGTGTGCGGAAACTTGATATGAAGTCTTAATATTTTTGGAAATGCATATAATGATCATCGGTTGATCTTCGAACGAAGTCTCACCTATGTTTATCTTCTGATCTCCTACTCTCATGACATATGTTTATCTTTTGATCTCCTACTCTCATGACATAGTCGTTTCCATATTGTTTGGAACGATGCTATAATAAATGGATCAAGTAATCGAACATCTGATCACACATATGTTTTTTTTTTCTTACACGAAAGTATCTGTAACTAGTAGTATAAAAAGATAAAATGTTTAGCAGGGGTGAGCAGAAAAAACGAAAAAACCAAATAAATCGAAAACCGAAACCGAACCGAACCGGACTAATAACCGGACCAAATTTGCTAAAACTGAACCGAACTACTAATTCGGTTCGGTTCGGTTCGGTTGAATTCTAGTTCGGTTTGGTTCAACTTTCAGGTTGACTAAAAAATACTTTTTCAACCAAACTAAGCGAACAACCCAATAACCGAACCGATCAACACCCCTAATGTTTAGTTGGATTTTTGGGCCAAATTAAGAAAATTTTATTGGTCTTACAGACCGGCTCAAAAAGATTATTGGGATTACTAAAAAGGCTGACACAAGATCAGAACGTGATAAACTTTTACATGTTTCTTTAAAGGTTGTTGATTTGTTACAGAACCTTAAATTGTTGTTTTATAAGTATGAAACACTCACGGTTAGGTGACATGCCTTTGGTTATCTTATTAAAAATCAAAATTCTAACAGATCACAAAAGGGGTTTTTATAACCAAAAAATCTAGAACCTTGTGTGAAATAGGCGTTATGATATTTGTTTATGGTGTGAGTGATAGAGTAGATATTTGGTATTCAATTTATGATGAAAATCAAAAGTACATTTTATCCCGCATAGGATAAACAGAAGATATCATTCTACATTATGTACCAAAGTGTATGTGCAAGAGTCGTGTTAGAATCAATATGAAGCTTCCCCACAAGTTTGTCTCTACGTATGACAACATACATAAAAGACATATTTGAGAGGAATCTTGGTATGAAGTTTTAATGTTTTTAGAAATGAATTTAAATGTTGCATTCACTTAATGTATCAAGTAACAGAACATCTCATTGCATTGTCACTTAAATATTACATCGTAACTTAGTATCAGTTCTCAAAGTATATTTAAAAGATAAACGATTTATAGTGAACACAAACTCAGCCAATGTCGAAACTAGGGGCCCTGCGGTTTCATACCAATGAAACTTTGACCCAGAGTGTTAATTTTTCAAAAAACCTTGATTTTATCTAATTTCACCAGTCCAAAAACATGTGTCTACTATCATGTTATATATATTTTGTACACCTGGTCCTTTCTAGTCCTCTGTCCTCAACTTTATGTTGGTTATAACAGGACAAATGCACGAGTCAAGGGTATTGCTAGCTACTTTATTGTTTTTGTGATGGAAACTGGAAACGATGATGACTTCCCATCATTTTAAATTTTCATTAACACATTTTGATAGGCCAAAATATTATTAGATGATAAATGTTAGTCAAAGTAATTAATCTTAGTCAAAGTTGTTAGTCAAAGAAATTATTGTTAGTCAAAGTAATAGGCCCAAGCATGGTTTGTGGGTTTAGGATCCGTTAGGATTTGTTCTCTATTGTAAGCTATAAATAGTTGATCAATAAAAGTTATGCCTCATGGGGTTTATTCATCATCTAACATGGTATCAGAGCCACGTGTGATTCTCAGATCTAATCTTAATATTTTTGGCAAACGGAGAAGACATTCTCTTGGTGAAACTTGATATGAAGTCTTAATATTTTTGGCAAACGGAGAAGACATTCTCTTGGTGAAACTTGATATGAAGTCTTAATATTTTTGGAAATGCATTTAAATGTGACGGCGGACTACACAAATAATTAATGTATCGAGTAATGAAACATTTGACCTCACCTACGTTCTTGAGCAATATCTTACTTATGTTCCTCTTTCGTTCTCCTACTCTCACAAAAGAGTCGTATTCAAGACAATGAATCTGTGTTGTGGGTGATAGAGTATTCTATGGAGGATTTATGTATCTAATTGCATCATCACTTAAAAATTACATCGTAACTTCGTATCAGTTATGAAAATAGATTTAGAAGATAAATGATTTATAGTGAACACAAATCGGTCGGTGACGGAACTAGGGTCTCGCGGTGTCACGGGACACCGATGTATGTTGCTCCGTAGTATTAACTTGTCTAAGAAACCTCAATTTTGTCTAAATGAAGCGGTCCAAAAAACTTGTAAATGCGAGATGATTTTTTTCTTAAGATTTTATGGTTGTGGTTTAAAAAATTTGGATGATGGATTGAGCAAGTGGTGAGACGAGCTCATTGTTGTGTTGGTAATCTTTTGAAGGCTGTTGTGTCAGTTTTCCTTAATCGATATAAGGTAAATGGTGGTTCTACATTACGTGCCAATTAGTATGAAATGCTTTTAAACCATGGTGTCAGATACTTCAACAAGTTTTTCCATTGTTCAAGATTGGAAAGATAAAGATTAGCTTATTTAGATTGTAAACGTTTTGGTTAGCTTTGGAACACTGTCTCGCTTATATTTCTCTTCGCCGGTCTCCCACTTAATTGAAATAGTCGTTTCGACATTGTTTGTAACAATGAATTTGTGGTGTGGGCAATATAGTTCTCCGCAGGGGATCTTCGTATCTCATTGCATCCTTATTTCTTAATTATACATTAACTTAGTATCAATCTATATCTATATCTCTATCTATATATTCTAATATAGAGCACTTGAAAAAGACCATGAATACCCCTCTAAAAAAGAATACTCAAATTTTAGAATGTCTAATATGGTAACTAGTTTCATAGCCCGCCTGGATGGACGGGCTAGTTTCATAATCTTACTTGACGAATTCTAATTGGACGTAAATAAATCATCAATAACACAAAATATTTTTTTAACGGAATAACGCAAAATATATTAAACACAAAAATTAAAAAGAGAGAATGTTCATGAATACATGTAAAAAACATTGTGGCATAAGTATTTGTAAAACATTACACATGTTGTGACAATACCGCCTATTGTGGATCATCGAGTGTAGGGGCTGATAGCCTGGATAGATAGAAGTTGTCTTTATAGTAGGTCTTTGGTTCCATCAATCCTTCAAACCATAGCCTCCAACCAATTTCAACTCCTACAAATGAACTTTGACACAAATGCTTCACGATAATTAACAAAACTATACCCAAAACCAATTATATAGCTCGTTTAAGGGAAAACATATTAACAACATTTAAGATAGATGCAGCCAAGGTTGGTGATTCTAACCAAATAAATAGAAGATAAAGTATCTATATATAATCTTCATGCCTTATTGTGTTGACTATTATTCTTTTAATAATAATGCTCTATAAGCATAATGGGATGGCAGTAGTGACCACCAAACCTTATAAAGAAGCATCTTCTAAACATGTACTGACCACCCAACCTTCAAATTTAAATAAGAGAATTTGTAATGCAGAAAACAATAGAAACATGTGTACGCTACATGAAAAGTCCATTCTAAAACATACTTTCAACCATTGTTTCACCATGAAATTCAAGCTTCACATAAATACTTTCTAGTGACTGACTAACCCATGTGTTCAAAATTGGCATTTGATGATATTATAAACATTATTTTGCCACATGTCGCCAACCATGTGAAGTAAAAAAATTTGATGCACACTCAAGATGGCAGCCAAATAAGAACAAAGAAAGAGCTGCCATGATGACATTGGCAATGAACAGATCCAAGGTGCATTTCCATATCCTTTTCCAATATCCTCTACAAAAAATTTAGATGTCATACGTTGTCACACATTTGAAACACGTATTTATGCATATATATATATACACACACACACACACACACACACACATATATATATATATATATATATATATATATATATATATATATATATATATATATAATTAATAATGAAAATGTTTATTAGATACAAATCACAAAGAGTAAGAATTGTTTAGTTGGTGTCTAGAAGCTACTTGTCGAAATGGCTTCATAACAATTAGCTATTCAATAACCGACAATATCAACATTTTAACATGACTAAGTGTAGAGAACTGATTGCCAGGAGATATGCACATCATGGCTTGCAAGTTGGAATTAACCTGAAATGGCCTCTAGCATAAATCAGTTTTAGATTTTGTGCAATATATCAAACAATTAAGAAGAGTAGCGAGATATTATCATTATATATGTAGCTCACCATCTGTCACAGGCTCATCTTGATAGGAATTTTGTACATAACTTTGAACATATGATGACTGATGACTCGCTCTTGTTATTGAAGGACTTGAAGATGGCAGGCTCTCATCCTTGTCTTAGAAAAAAAATATAGTCATTTGAAGCACTTCTATGGGTTATAAATATGTGGAGTCAAATCAGAAATTAGGTAACCTCTAGTAATTGAATGAGACGATAAGCTTGTATGGTTTGGCGTTGTTGATGCAACAACCAAGTGATCCTTAGGCTGCAAACAACACGTAAATTTGAATGAGGGGATTGGTTAGCTCATATGTGACTAATTGAATAGAATAGCAACCAAGTGTCACTTGGTGATCTCCAAAGATAATTGACGACAATTCAAACCCACAACAAAAGTAGTCTTACATGATCTGCAACTTCTTGGTTATCTCTGAAGATTAAAAGGGGATTTTGTTGAAAACTTCTCCACAAATTATAGTCGAACCTCTTCTCCTGAAAATGGGTTTTTGTAAATTAGCAAAAGGTGGATTTTATAATTCAAAAATATTCAATTGGACCATGGAACATACATCTCTTTAATAGAATATCAGTGAGCATGACCACATGTACATCGGGTGCATCGAGTCCAAATGTATGTAACTTGTGTAAAGATTAGTGAGATTAACATGAAGAGATATACTTTGACTTGAAGCAGCCCTGACTTTTGGTCCAAAACTGTTGTCGCGTAAGTCGAGCATCTTTAAAAAGGTGCACGTACCAAGTGCTTCAGATATAGCAATGCCGCTTCCTGACCAATTAATTAAAAAGTTCTACATTAAACCTCAATTTTTGCAAAAAACATAGTAAAATATCTCGAGTTACAAAGAACGGGAAGTACCGAAAGAATGGGATAGTAGAAAGGAGACAAAAAGAAAAAAAGTGAGAAAAGGATAAAAGCTACTTGAAGGAACAATGGTGTAAGTAAAATAAGAAAAAAAAATAGCCTCATTGGAGTTACTGTTTTGAATTATAAGTTAGGGACCAATAGTGAAAAATGACAAAAATTTGAAATTTCTAAACTGCCAATCGTTGAAAAGTCAAACTAACACCCGTTACGTATAACGGAGCTCGAGAGACCAAACGAGTAACAACAGTGACAAAAAAAACTAACGACATCGACCCCTGTTATTTAGGGACTGAATCCGCAATCGGCCTAACCATAAGGACGAACGATGTAATTTACCCTTTGCATTATTTAGAAGGCTCATGATATAAATACCCTCTAAAAAACCATTTGTACCCCCTCATGTTTTTTTTTTTTTTTTTATTTTTAATTTTTTTAATTTTTATAATTTTATATATGTTATAAAACTGTGACACGGAAAAAACGGAATGAAAAATATAAAGTTTAACAGGTCAAAAGTATGAAACTGTTAAAAATTACGGAACAGAAACTGATAAAAAACTGCGTTGCACTGTAAAAAAGAGGAACAAAAAGAATCTTTATATATTTTTGTTAGTACTTTTTAGCGGGCCAGTGGTACCAATAGTAGCACCCTATTTAGAAACATAAAAGTAAGAATAAGGATTGTACACCTGAACTTGTGTTTCATGAATGATGAAAGGCACATACATGCTCCCTATTTCCGTCATTAATCACTAAAATTTATTAATACTAAGGATTTACAGAGAAAATATTGTACGATTCAAATCATCCTTAATTTCCTAAATGATTTTATCATCAATTATGAACATAGCGAATGAAGGGATAATTATGATTTTGTTAATATGATTTTCAAAATCAAAATAAATGTCTACAATACCCCTAGCGTTTGAACTGTTATTGCCTAGTCACCAAAATATTTCCATTTTACCCTTTGAGTCAGCATTAAAACAGCCTAGTCATCATGCCTAGTCAGCATGAACTAATTCATAACTTGTCTATTATATAGGTAGAAATTTTACAAACAAAGCTTCTAAAAGAAGCCTCTTAATTTTTGGCAGTTACATAAAACATAAGGGACTTGATTTGGCAAGTAGACTTTCTTATACCAATTATTTCGATAGCAGATTCAAACCAATCGACCTCTTCATCCTTTTCCCCTAAATTTACAAAACCTAATCAAATCTCAAGAACAAAAATTGCAGGTTTCATATTAACCCTATAATTGTGGATTTTAATTATAAGGTAAGCCAATTTTGTGTTTCATTTTTATACAAACGATTCTCAAACAAATATGCTTTTCATCTCTGTTTGATTTATGTTTTGGGTTAAAAAGTTGATGTGTTTGATGTAATAGGTTAAACGATTCTTTGTTTGAATGTGTTGGTACTATGCAACTGGGTATGATGTTTACACCATGAATAACCCGCACCTCCACCATGTATTTTACCAGGTATGATACGGATTACATTTAAATACGCGTTTAGGAATTTATTTTTAAGGTTACAGAATTGTGTGTCGATTATGTGTTTGATGTGTGTTTGATGTTTTAGGTTAAACTATTGGGCTTGATGTTTACACCATAAAAAACCTGCACCTTCACCATCAATTTTAACAGGTTTGATCTTGGTTAATATTTCAGTAAAATATAAAAGTAAATGTTAATCTATTTATTTGAATGTTATGTTTATCTAAAGGTAATGCGTCTGACTTATTTAATTTTTTTGTTGATTAGATTGATATGTTTAAACCTTTCATTTTTACAATAGTGAACAGAACCACCTCTTTTCACTTATGTTAAACGGATGAAAATGAATATCATATATGTTTAAAATTCTATGGATATTGGTTATATTGAAGCACATATAATTTGTAATTGAACTCTTTTCACTTAAATTATGATGGTGCACAATTGCGAATTACTTGGATAACTAGATCCACATGACAATAAGACTGAGTAGAGGAAGGAAAAGCTCATGAATGAGTTGAGTTGCATGGCAACATTTAGGTAACGAAATAAGTGAGAGTCTCAATACTCGGCCTGGAACTTAATAGATTTGTTATCAAGTGATTCCTTTGTGACAATGAAATGTACTACTATATCAAAGGCCACATAGGTGAAAATGTTATGTTTAACATAAAATTGAGCTCAGGATAACGATTACTTATAAGACTGATATAAATATTTTTAAACTATAATTATTGTTCAGATATCCTATCTAATTTTATGGAATAAAACTGAATTGTGTTTCTTTGTTCTGACTCTTACTTGTGTGCGTTATGTTATTGATCATTGACTAATTTGCATAAATAGTACTATGGAACTTCAAGCACAAAAAGCATGGTGTAATAAATTTTGATCAAACACTTTTTTTCCAGATCAAGGGATATCTTGATGCGAGTTACGGCACAAGGACTTC
>BQNB010007970.1:37809-87948 GCA_026074375.1 Tanacetum coccineum | reverse complement strand
AAAAAAACCAAAACTAAACAAAAAGTCGCTAGACGTCGTCGCTGCGCGTGGCGGCGTGTGACAGCTCCGGTGGTGGTCAGACAAAGTGGGATATGTTCGCGGTGGCGAGGTGGTTTCGGTGATAGTTTTTGATTTGTGTGAAATGGTGTGATGATGGTGGTATATTGATTTGAAAGAAGGAGGATGAGAAAGAAGCTGTACAATGAAGACCAATATTTTTCTCGAACCGGAGAATAAACTAAAGTATTCTCTAAAAAACATTAAAGAAAAAGAAACTTGATAACTTAAAAAAACAAAAACAATATCCACCATAAATAAATCCACGATCCACGATCATCATGTCTCCAAAATTTGCATCAAAACAATGAAACCAGCAACAACACATGTTCCTTCCATAAGCATTTTACTAGCAACAAACTCTAACAAAACATCCTTGACATCCTCTTTATTCTCACCAAACAACCCACAAGAAGAAAAAAAGAAACCAAAACAAAAGACAATATTTTTGGTTTTTTTTCTTATACGAACAAAAAGACCAACCCTAAATTCTGACGAATGAGTGAACAGAAGGGGAAAACAAAAACAATTTTTTTTTCTTTTAAGGTTTTTGTTTGTGTCGTTTAGGGATATTTGTATTGTGTGTCTGTGTGGAACAATTGAATAGAGGGTTAGGTGAGGAGAAGGGTAGAGTTTGACGGGGTGGTATATCAGTGGCAGTTTGATGATTTAGTAGGTCTCAAGATCATACCCTCTAACACCATGTTGGATGATAGAAAACCACGTAGGTGTAATCTTATTAATGACCATTATTTATAATGGCGAAACTCTAATACCCTAAACTCATAAACCGGGCGAAATCGCAAAAGCTCAGACTGGAGTAGTAAACTAGAAAAGAAAAGATAAAAAAACAAAACATTAACGATTGTGTTGATTTGTGACCTTAGCACAAATCACCAACACAAATCATGGTTGTGTGGATTTGTGACCATAGCACAAATCACCAACACAAATCACGGTTGTGTGGATTTGTGACCTTAACATAAATCACCAACACAAATCACTAACAAACAATAAAACAACTATAACTTTTTTAACATAAAACTAATGATAGATGGAAATATAAAACCATATGAGCAGAAGTCACCAAATCCTTCAAGATCATCATTCAACTCTATAGCAGTCTTTGCCCTACCTGATGATTTGCACACAAAAGTGAACATGCCCATAGCTTTGTTTTCTTTTTTTTGATTGGATCACGAGGATGAGAACAACACAGCGGAGAAAGAAGTAAAATGAATTTAGAGTTTACAGGTGACGACTAGGGTTTCACGGGGTGGTTTAGTGGAGGCGGCTCAACGTAGCCACCTAGGTCTGAGCATCAGACCCGCTTCGATATCATGTTAGACAATGATAAAACCCGTCGGTAATACTTTATTATCCACCACTATTTATAGATTACAAAAGTATCATAAACCTAACCCTAATGGGCCTAAAGCCCACGGACCGGACTTGGGCCAACTTATTCACTAATAGGTTTTGATGCTCGCGTTTTGCCGCGATGGGTTTGTATAAAGAGAGGGTTTTTATTATAACTGTTCCTTTATCGTTCTTAAATTTGGGCCATTTTTATGGATGTTTACTATTGATACATTCTTGTTTCTTTATCAAGTGAAGTATCCATGTATAAGTTTAATTCTTTCACGCCATCATACAAGAATTAAAAGTTTGAAACAATTATTTATATTCACCCGACTTCATGATCCAATTACAACGTACACATGTCTTATGACCCACCTTTAAAACAAACAAAAGAAAGATTCTGAAGTTTTCAACAAAGAACATAGGATCGACAATATATAATAAGGTACTCGTGTTTACCAAAATCACCAACTGTCCAACTGAACCTGCATGAATATGATAGCATAAATACACTATTACAAAAACCTTATATGAATTGTAACTGTAAAAATGTAAAAATAACTGTCATTTGTTTAGCAATTTTTTTCCCGACTTAATTATTATATTATCCTAGTAATAAAGACAAAACAATCCCTGTTACAAAACTTGCTAATATATTCTATTATGTATTAACATGTATTAATCTTTACTTATATATAGGGCAGTTTATGACACGTCATTAAAGACATGTCATCAAGCTATCCATGTCACTACAAATAAAGTATTATATGCCACCTCAATGCCTACATGGAATGTTTTAGATGCCACCTCATTGCCTATATAGACACATATCAAGCATGATTATTAGAAAATGTTTTAAAATTTTTTGGCCCTTGGCAGATTCGAACCCGGGTGGTTTGTTTTGAATCTAACGCCTCAACCACTAGACCAAGCCAATGGTTGTGGCAGATTGTGAAAACATAAACAAGTGATGCTTTAAAATTTTTACTAAAGTCAACATATAAACAAAACCTCCAGTCAACATTTAGATACAAAATTCGATTTGAAAATTCATTCAACCCTAACTGATATCCCTAAAATTCCTCCCCAATTAAACCCTAACTTATCTCCCTAAAATTCCTACCCAATTAAACCAATATTTGAAATCGGTTACTGATTTAGTGTACGCGTTTCACAAAATTCATAGTGAAAGAAAATCGTTTCCAAAATTATATCAATCACCTTTCAATTCACAAAAACGGAAAAGATCATAATATTGGTGTTATCCCTGTAATCATGGATTATTTGAAATTCAAACAATCCTTTACATTCTTATCACCAATATCTTTAAAAACCCTAATCTTACTCTATAAATACATAGTGATAGAAAACCAATAATCACATCCATCGATACACAAAGTAAAATTTTACAGCAAAATGAATAGGTTTCCAAACAAAAAAGGGTCCAGCTTTGGATACCAAAAGTCCCCAACAATTACAAGCAGCAGTTTGGAAGCAGTAGTTATATAAAGGACAATGGTTGGTATTCTTAACATTATGTTTTGTTGTCAATGTTATACATTTATGCTGTTTTTGTAAGACAATTATACATTTTTTTATTTGAATTTTATATTCTTATACTTTTTTGATATAATGATTCTTAGATGGTCTATAATGGTGATGAAGTTGTGAATTTTTTGAAAGAGATATACTGATTATTATCTGTGTAATGATTCTTAGATGGTCTATAATGGTGAATGATATATAATGGTGATTAAGTAGTATGTGATTTGAGAGATATATGATAGTGATTATCTTTATTCCAATTTGAATGAAATATAATGGTGATGTGTAATAGTAAATAAGATGTGTGTGAATCTAGTGAATATATAATGGTGAAAAGGTTTTTTGTTTTTTTTGAAAGTGATACAATTTAATCATGGTTATACAAAAATAAGTTGTTTATTATATGATTGATATATAATTGTCAGTATCTTTCTTCAATTTTAGGAGTTGTTGATGCAAACAACATCACCATGCTTAAAGATGTTGATCCAATGCTGGACAACATCACAATTCAGGGGCGTTTCATTTCACTATGGCACTCCTATAGGATGAATGAGGCTCATAACCCATACAGTCTAGATATGGTGTTACAGGATTCTCAGGTATCTATCATGGTGTCAAAATAAAAAAAGAATATGTTTACTTATATAGTAGAATTAAAATTTATATGTTTTATTTCATTTCCTTCACAATAGTAGAATACAAGTATTTATCAAAAAGGAGTGGATGTTTCGCTTTAAACCGTTGTTCCAAGAAGGCCAGTGTTATTCTATCTCCAACTTTTCCCTTGCAGAAAACAATGGCAGGTTACCTCTGTTGCCACATAAGTATAAGATCAGTTTTTACAAGGGAACTGTGGTTACAAGGATTGAAGCTTTTGACAATAATGTCAATGGTTTCATACTTGATAATTGTCTAAATACGTATCAAACAAATAACCCTCAAATGTATAATATATATAAAATACATATACATAAGCAAAGTATCATACAAATTATCCTTAGGAAAGAATAATAAGTAATCAACACGGGTATCGTTCTCCTCGGTGAGAGGTGAATGGAAATTCACGTTTATGTCGGGAATCGAGCTTGATTATCATAAAAGATTTGGATTTGGTTTCTAATTCTAATAACGCAAATGGAAAGTAAATTTAAGGCACGCTAATCTAAAAAGGCACAATTAAAACATTAAGCATTAAAACGATAACGGGAATTTAAAAACGCGACTAAAAACCTAAATTATCAAATTTTACCCCTAAAAATGTAAATTTAAAATCTAAAAGTCCTAAATGTATAAAAAATAATTTTTGAAAAATAAATTATATTTTTTAGACTTTTATTTTATTTTTTATGAATTTAACACTAATTTAATCTAAAGAATATTATTAAAAATATTAAACTAATTTATAAAAATCTGAAAACTTTAAGAAAGATGCTTTTAACTATTTAAAACTTAAGAAAAATAAAACGGGAAAATAAGCTAAAGACAATAAGCAGTTAAAAAGCAAATAAGCTAATAAGCATAAACCTGGAAATGCTTTTAACAAATAAATGGAGCAAAGAAGTAAATGAAAAAGTCCCTAGGGCAGATGGCAAAGTGCATGTGTGTGTGAAGGGGAGGTCTCAGGCTCGAAACCTGTGGCCACCATTTTTGATAAAACATTTTTTTTACTATTTTCTTTTTTGAAAAGCTAAACTTAAGACAAAAATAAGAAACTTTTAATAAATGGACTTTTGACAAAACTTAAAAATAAGATGGAAAAAGCTACTTGAAACATGACAGTTTTGGCTTTTTACTACTTAGAAGATAAGCTAAACTATTTGGCTTTTTAAAACACAATAAGCAAGAAGAAAACTAAAGCAAGCTGAAACAGATCTAAATCCTACACTTAATAAGCACTAGACACTAGATATAAGCAAAATCAATAAGCTAAAAGGCCTTTAAAAGGCCTTTAAAAGGCAAAGTGACAGCAAACTTAAAAACAGTCCTAAGGACTTTGACAGACTATAAAAAGACTAATACTACTACTCTTAAGCAAAGAAAATGAATTAATAAGCACTACTATTAAGCTAATTCCCAAAAACAGATTTAGAACATGTCTTACTTAACTCAAATAAGCTAGGATTAAGCTAAGAGGTTTAGAAAACAAGCTAGAAAAATGAAATGAAAGAGACAGATACAACTACTTATGATTTTGGCTTTTTGGAGAAAATGACAGATTTTAAGCTTAATTTTAAGACTCAAAAGCTAACTTGACAGCCTAAAAACTTAAAACAGATTAAGCTAAGACTACATTAAGCTAAACTAAACAAAAACTGACCTTCATTAAGCTAGGGAATGACCTCAGTTTATCTGCACATTAGGGACATTTAAACTCAAATCACAAACTAGCACTACTTGACTGTTTTAGCCTAAAATGATTAAATTGCTTTTCCAACTACTAATGACCTAAAACAGATTTATAAAAATACAAATGCAGCTAAATTTAAGCTTTAAAACCATACCTCAAGCATACATTTAAGAATGTAGACAAATAAGTAGATTAAGTAGCATAAGGACTAGCTGTTTTGACTCTTTGATTTAATAAACCTAAAGACTTAATAAACTTAATCTAAACTTGAGAAAACTAACATTTAGACTTATTAAAAGCTTATGAAACCTGTTATGATTACCAAAAACAGTTTACACCTTATTTTTCCTTATTTAAATTCCTATCCCAAACACTCCTTTAACTTTTAGATTTTCATTTCTACAATAAAATAGATCAAGATAAGCTGTGGAATGTAAAAACAGATTAAGTTTTATGAAAATTAAGAACAAATAAATAAAAACCTTTGAGAAATAAGCACTATTTAATAAGCTAGATTAAAAAGCATTTTAGACAACTAATTGGACAGATTTATTAAAAACATACATTAAACTTAAACAGAACTAAAAACTAAATGAAATAATCTAACTAAAGACTGAATGAACTCAAATAAGCATATTATAAGCAGAAATAAGCAGGCAATAAGCTGAATGAGTAAATAAGCTAAAAAAAGTAAATGAGAGAGTACATTTGTCCCAGCTAAACAAGGATATAAACAAATGCTCAAATGAGCTAATCTACAATGCTAGCTTAAAGAATAAGCTAAGAATAAGCCCTATAAGCCCTTCCTTCTCTGGCTTATCTTCCAAGTGGCTTATTCAATCAATTTGAATGGATTTAATGAAACTGCTTATCCAGTTAAGCTTAAAGCAAGCTTAACTGAATGAATGATAGCTTATTAAGTAATTAAGAGCTTATTGAGCTTATTAGATTGATTTTAAACCATAATTGCATAAAGTAAAAACATGAATTAAACACGAATTTGAATGAACACTGAAATTTTTATCTAATGGACTTGAAAAGATTGATAAAGTGCTTAATTAAATATCTTTTTACCTCTAAAACGAGGCTTATAAATGACCAAAAACAGACAAAAACTGCCAAATATATGTTTGATTTGCATTTGTATTGTGCAGGAAAGTGGTTATCAACAAAAAAAGACAGAAAACCAAGCCAAATGACAAAAACTGAGCATGGAATGGAAAAGACTGTGCAAATCAGGCCAAAGTCCAAAAAATGTCCAAAGTCAGAGTAATTAATGAAGAAAACAGCAGTCAAACCAGGTTCGGAGCCGGAACTGAAGAATACTGTTGGATTGCAATCTTAACCATCTGTGGGCAGGGAAAGCCCACCATTAGTTTTATTTATGAGACTCGTGAGACCAAATGGGCCCTCAATCAATTACAACAGCCCATTTGTGTGCAATTGACAAAGACTGTGAAGACTTTGAAGGCCCGATCCAAGCCCAGTCACACTCAATTGGGCCCAATACAAGCCCACACACCTTATTGGGCCCAAACCCACACCTTATTGGGCCCAAACCCAAACCCAATGGGCAATGTAAATTTTAAAACTTTGTTTTATAATTAAAAATGAAAAAAAATAAAGAAAAGGGGCTAAAAATGCCAAGTTTAAAAGTTGTTTTATAAAAGAAAAAGAGAAAAATAAAACACAAGGGCTAGTTTTGCAAATAGCTTAAACTTTCTTTATTTCTTTTAAGTAAAAACAGCAGGGACCATTTTTGAAATTTACCAAACTCTTTTAAACTCTCTTTTTATAAAACACGGGGGGCCAAACATGTCACTTTCCAAAGTGATTTATAACTGTTTTTGGGGCTAAAACAAAATGAACAAAGAAAGAAACTTGGGGGGTATAATTGCATCTTTTTCAATTCTTTTCTTTTAAACCGAGAACCAACCCTGTACCCTACACGTTACCCGCCAAAACCATACCAGGCAACCCACGGTATTCTAGCCACTCCCATCCCTTCCAAATCCCTTCCCATTAATGCCCTTAACCTTTCCCACCTCCCACTTGTGCACTTGGCAAGCCAGGTTGGCAATCATACAACCCGAGACCCCCTTCAATGGTTGAGATGAAAACAAGACAAAGGGAAGGCTAGGATTGCCTTGGGAACCTTCCTACACACACAACAAACACAAACAAGAAGACCAAAGTTGTCTCTGTCCCTATAAAAAGAAGAAGACCAAGCCGAGACTCATTGCACCATGTTACACCTTTTTAGTTTAA
The DNA here is from genome assembly GCA_026074375.1 of Tanacetum coccineum. Classification (NCBI taxonomy): domain Eukaryota; kingdom Viridiplantae; phylum Streptophyta; class Magnoliopsida; order Asterales; family Asteraceae; genus Tanacetum; species Tanacetum coccineum. Next base: position 80,366 of record BQNB010007970.1, on the reverse strand, counting down.
TTTTTATTTAAGTCTTTTTAAGCATCAGTGTAATTCAGTTACCCTTTAAAAGTTTTATGTAATTTCTCTATTGTTAATGAAAGTTAAGTTTTTACTTTGAAATATTGCTACTGTCGAATTTACAAGATCCTTATAAGTTCTTTAATTCTGTTTAAAATTGTTTAAGAATATGTTAAACTTGTTAAACACCACTTGTAACAACCTTTCTCACCATTCCCTTAACTAAAATTAGTAGAAAATCGATTTTTATATAATTAAAGGGGTGTTTGGCATTGCTGTCAAAATGGGTCATTTGGGGTTAACCATGGGTCAAACACACTCAGCCATCTTTGGCTGAGTGTGTGGGCTTTATTAGGCCAAGTTTTATCATAATTTTTTGTTAAAAATAAGTTTTTAGAACCCTTTAATTTTCTGTCAAAAAGCTATAAACCCAAATTGAGCTAAATAGCTTAAGCTGTTTAAACAGCTTAAGCACACCTTGTTTGTGCTTATTTTAGTCATATCTAGCCAAAAAAGAAGGCCACTTGTTCTGTCATTTTCAAAGTTATCATGTAAAAGTTAAGTGTGCATGTATGCATTTTTCTTGAAAATCTCCCAATTTCAAGCCACAAAATCAGCAAGTTTAAGTTCATTAAAATGGCTCAAACTTTGGAATTAAGCTAAATTATGACCCTTTTCAATCTGTTTGGGTTTGGATTTGGGTAAAAAGCCAAATTAGGCTTATTTTGATAAGCCCAAAAAGCCCCCTAAGCCTACTGCTTTGCTTACCCTGGTGCTGAGCACCTCATTTCAGCCCACTTTTTCTAGCTTATTTGATTATAAGCCTTAGGATCTTTTTGCTTTTCTTTGTAGCTTATAGGTAGTTCTTTAATTCCCCACAATCTTGTAGCTTAACTTCCCCTTTAGGTTAGCTTATTTAGGGCTTAAAGTCCACTTTTTTCTGTTTTCCTTTTAAAACTGTTAGATTTAGCTTATTTTCTCCCCAGCTTATTTTAGGGCTTAATCTAGGTTCCCTTAGCTTATTTAGGACTCCCTTAGGATTAAGTAGCTTATTCCATTAGTTATAGCTTATCTTGAAGCCTTAAGCCCCAAAAAAGCTCTGAAAAATAAGCCATAAGCTTTTGAGCTACTGTCAGCCCAAAAAGCTCACACTTCTGGCTTATTCTTTGAGATTCAGCTTATGTGCTTATTATGAAAATTGTTCCCCATAAGCCCCTCTTTAACTTTGCTTTTATAAGTTTTGGCCAATAAGCACTTTGGACCCACCTTGCAATCGGGGTCCAACTCAGGGACCATTTGTGTAATTTTGACTTTTCTTGTTAACTTTGTTAGTCCTTAGGTTAGTCACCCTGTTACTTCGTTTGTCCTTGTTGCTTTTCACTGTTAGTCCTTTAGTTTAACAGCCATTAGACTTTTAGTTAATTAAATAATTAATTTAGGTTTAAATCTAATTAGTTTAATTACTTTTATTTAAATCAGTAAAATTTGGGCATTTTTATATTTTTAGAATTGTTAACTTTTTCTTTATTTAATTTTATTTTTTCAGAATTTTTATAACTTTTATTTTTTGTCTTTTTCTATTTTCTTAGTTTTAATTAGTTTTTAATCTTTAAAAATTCATAAAAAATCCAAAAATTAATAAAAAAATATTTTTCTTTTTTATAAAATTTTCTTTTGTCATTTAGTGTCTAGGAAAAATATAAAATTTAGTGTAGGCTTAATTTTTCTTAAATTTCAGTTTTAGACCCGTTTTACCGGGTTTTACCGGGTACGTATTACCGTATTCTTTCGTTTAACATTCAAACGACCTCCGTTTTTAGTTCTAGTATTCTTTATTTTCAAGTTAAAGTTAATAGAATTTTAATTTTGATTTTTAATTTAATTTGGAGCATTTGTATTTTCTAATTTTTTAGTATTTAGGGTTCCCGATACCTATTCAGTTCCCCGTATTTAATTATAGATTTTAATTTTAGGATTTCCTAATACCTAATCTGTTTTCCCGAATTTTTAGATCCCCATATCCGTTGCTTGTTTTCCCCGAGATTTAAATTAGATTTATTAATTTTAGTTATAAATCATATCAGTTTTCTCCATCATTCAATATTCTCATCAAACCAGGATAAATATTTCAATTGCAGCCTCGTTGGGACATACGACCCGGGACATATCTCTTCCGTGAAACTTGTTTATCATTGATTGATTCTTATATATTTATATATATACTAACAACGAACCACCGCATTTTACAAAAACCTTTTCCTGAAGCCTGAGCTTATTAAATCAGCATTTTCCGACAAACTTTTGATTGATTTGAGAAGATAAGATTACACTGTTTTTCTATAATTCTGAACTTTCGTCTTTTTAATATGAATCAAAAAGTTCTTTGTATGTCTGTTTTCAAATGCTCATATTTTTTATGTATTTGCTACATTTGCTGCAAGTAATTTAGCCACACTGTGGTCTAATTCATGTTAATCGTTTCAATCACATCGATATCAATTATAACTTTGGCTTCATTACTTGCTTCTTCACACATTTTTAATTTTGTTCTACAAGTCGCAAATTAGTGTGATCATAGCCTGTAGCTGAGCATTCAAATCATTTATCACAAAAAAACATCATCACGAAATCAGGAAGGTCCAGATTCATGCATGGTTTGTTTACTATGAAAACTTTCTGCTTTTGTTGTATTGAAATTTCAAGTGAAATACCAATTGTTTATCAAGTGAAAAATCGTTTGAAAGTTCATTGTAAACTTCCGATACAAAACCATAATCGTTTCTTTTTGAGAAGCTCAGCATTGGCAAAGCATCCTGGTGAATCTCTCCTCCCCTATGACACATATTTGTTGAAGTAGGAGGTTGTAATAGCTATCAATAGTAGTTTCCAACAGATGTGATGTCGATAATGTGGGTTTCAGATTGCTCATATTCTGTTTGTTCATTAGCAAGGATATTATTAGTACATCAATTTTGTACCTTAGGCAAATGGCTCATCGTCAATTACTGGTCCCGATATCTGCATCCACAGCTTGTGTAGGTGTAATTCCCCCTGAACTTCTACTGTACCTTCTTGTCGGGCTTTTGTCCTACAGCGTTCAGTGACAAACCAACCCAGCACATGCTTGCTTTCACGCATATTGACCTTTTCCTCATTGCCTTTGCCTCTGAGTTTTCAGTCTCTGATATGCTGAATGCATTGATTGTTTTTCAGGCGTCTATCAAACTGCTTTTTGAGACAATCATGCTGTCATCCATTGCTTGAACTGATTGGATCTGAATATCATTAAGACTGCATCTTTGACACTTGAACTTAATTTGATGCTCTGTAAAGTATTAATCATCATGCATCTGACTTCCAATCACCTTTTATTGCAATAAGTTCATTTTCTTTTATTGGCGAAATACACCATATGTATTTACAACGCTAAGAATGAACCGCTTCAAGTGTATCCAGGTTCTCGCGTAACACTCACGTCAGTACTAACTAGTATCACAGCGCGTGAAGTCTTCGAAGTCTTGGTTGCCACCTTGATTCAGAATATCCGAGCATTTACCCCTTTTGAAGGCAAGAAATTCTCGTGAACTGTTTCTGAGTGCTTGAAGACAAAGTCTTTGCATAACCCCATGTAGAATCCTCTCTTTCAAGTTTGTAGTCATAACTGATCCAATTATGCAACATCTTCAATTTGAAAGTCTGATGCTCTTCACCAAGAATGATCGAAATTGCTGGTTTAAATGCATCAACAGCAAAAGGCGAATTAAGAAGATAGAGATCATGAAGAATCGTGTCTCGATTGTTCAAAACCATGTCATGCATTTGGAGTGCCTTTTGATGTTGCGAGCCGTTGCGTCAGTTGAAGCTCACTCATCTTTGAATTAGAAATAAAGATTCCATTAAAATTTGATGTTGTGAAATAAAATGAAGGATCTTAAGTAGATAATAGTGATTAGATGTTTATGTGTTTTTAATGCACCTTAACTTCACGGGATTTTTACAAGTCTATGATTAAAACCGAAAAAGATTAACGGGATTTTACAAAATCAATAGACAAACCGTTAATGAATAATCGTTTGATGTTAAGTGTAGGTTGTGTTTGTTTTTGATTAATGCAGTTTAAGTCTGTTTAGGTTGACGTTTGTTATTTGGCCCTAAAATATTGTTAAATTTGACCTAAAAACACAAAATTTAACCCTATTACCAAAATTTAAATATTGTGTAAAAAATAGCTATAAAATAGCTATTGAAAATTAATTCTTTTTTCTTAATATTTTCCGCCAAAAATAATTTGAATTTTTAAATAAAATTTTACCCTATAACCCAAAGATTTTAAATTAGGAGTAAAAATGAGCTAAAAAGGCTATAGGAAAAATTAATTTTTTTTTAACTTTTCCCGCAAAAAGTTTTTTTTTTTTTTTTTCAAACCCGCCGCCAAGGGTATAGAGCAAAACCGCCGCCTTATCTGTTTTATCAACCTGCTGCTTTAATAGATTTAGACTCGCCGGGTATTAATATAATATCAAACCGCTTGCTGAAATTGACAACCCGTCCTGTAATAAATAATGCAAACCGCGCTTTCCTTTTAGCAACTCGCCTGTTTTTAGCAACACGCCGTTTTAGCAACTCCCCGTTATAGCAAACTCGCGTTTAGCAAGCACGCCACTATCATGTGAAACGCCCGCGAACAAAGCAACTCGCCATTGACTTATTTGGCAACTCGCCTTGACTTTTTCCTACTTTCTGATCTTGGTCCCTACCTTTTGTCATACCGCTTGTATAAGTATAATAAAATACTCAAACCTCCACGAAGAACATTTAGTTCGAATTCAACCAACTCAAGCCAAATAAGCTTATTAACCACGAAAATAAGCTATAAACATGTAATACTATATGGTATTTTGAAGAATAAACCATCCAATAACATTTATTTCTTTGTGGATCTTCAAAAACGAAGCAACTCTCCGACGAATAACACTTACAAACTCAAACCTTTTATTCTTTGAAAACAAACCTTGTGGCTTTTTGATCACTGATTAGCAACAATATAACTTCTTGAGCATATATGGCAAGAAAACCACAAGTTAACCAAGTAATACGCCAAATTAAGCTCTTTGAGCGTGGCTTTTCTACCATAAGCCACGAAATTTGGTTTATTAACCACACACGAATCAATCATGAATCCACTTAGGCTCTGGTACCAATTGTAGGTTCCCGAATTCACACAAACATGTATAGATCTAGAGAGATCTAGAGAGATCTAGAGAGAGAAAGTTAGAGAGAGAATTGTTGAGAGAGAAACTAATAAAAACACACTTAAGAGTGTGTGTAAAATGACTAGATGCTTACCTCTTCCAAAGTTGGAAGAGGTATTTATAGTTCTTACAATACACCGGGTATTAGTACCCGGTTCAATACCGAAAGTCATACGTTTACCTATTAAACTACGAGCTATATTGAACAGTAAAATACATGGGGTGACCGAGTCTTTTTCTAATATCTAACACTTGCTGTTGTAACAACAGACTTGGGTTCGATCCCTATGATAGTCTGTTTTGGTGTTTTTCCTTCCCTTTTTTTGTTTCTATGTTTCGATACTAACGTATACCACTTGGTATTTGGATCGGATCTAGAACAAGCATTAAACTCTAGTTGTTTTGGTAATCGTGAAGAAACTACTAGCATGGTAGCGTACTTGTTTGATGTGTTGTGTGAGCAACCGTAGATGTGGTAATTTAATCACTCGTTTCAAGATCAAGATCCAGCGTAAGTTTATTGATTTTTATCATTAAACAAAAGGTTAGTAAATTACTTGTCTAATTTAAGTATGTGTTAACCTACTTGCTAAAACTAGATCCATTCCGATGTGTACTCGTAGTTAATGGTTAACTAGTTTGTTAAATCCCAACATTTTACGGGTTTACCAAACGCCCCGTTTTAACTCATTTACATACACTAGCACACAATCAAAATCATTGGCTCATACTCATTTCACTTTCACATTACATGATTCTTGACACTTAAACACATTAATTAACAAATCATTAGACACATGGGGTTCAACCTTGATATGAGCTTGGTAACTAGTACTAAGCTCCTACGAACATCTTCATTTACCTAATCCTTGCTTCCAAATCATAACCTTTTACCAACACTTTACCTTATTCCCATTATACCTACAAAACATTAAACATCTAAACCGTAAGCATTACACTTAGTAAGTAAAGGACGATACAAGTCATCATATATCATTTAACACATTCACAACATATCATTTAAGCTCATCATTCACCAATAAAACATAAACTTACATACCTTATTAGTTCACAACAATACTAATCAACTTCATTCAATACTATCATCGAGGCACATCAACAATACTTAACTCATTTGGCTAGTAAATCCATAAACTCATCTTCTTAATCAAACACATAGTCTGTTTAGTCCTTCTATTGCTTAACACAATTACATCACAAATTAATTTTTGTGGGCAACAAGGAAAAACTCCCTATCACTTCGTAATATAGTCATTACTACCTATGAATCCAATGCCCAGGATAATCAAGAACATCATCATACCATTCCGTGCTATACTTCCTAATCACAACTATACATATTAAAAAGACATCTTAATATGGGTTCATACAACCCATGACTTCCTAATTTCATTCTTAATCATCATATGATCATATATTGATCATATGATGTAAAACCCTAATTTCTTTTCATTAAATCTTAAATTAACCTTAACCCATATCATTAAACATCTTGATTCTTAATTTATAAACATAATTAACCAAAACCCCCAAATTAGGTCTATGAACCTTAACCCTTAATTGTTCAATTAACTAAAGATATGAGATTACTTACTTGTGTGATCATTGCTAATACTTAACCCTTAGATTATGGCCTTGATACCTCATAAATTCATCATCAATCTTACATGGTTCTTCCCTCTTTTTCTTTTCCTGGCTCGACACACACACCAAACACAAGCATATACAAGAATTTTCTGGAATGTGTTAGAACTTCTAACTATAAATCAACCATCACTTTGACTCTTTGGCAACTTAGGTCCTTTAAGTCTCTTTTCTTCAAATTTAGCCACATTAATTTTTATAGCACATTTATGGCATGGCAATCTTAGTCCCTTAGCTTTATTCTTTTATAATTGTGACACATTAATCTTTTTAAACTCATTTACGTAACATTATATTGACTTATGGTTTGACTATCGGGTTGACTAATCAATCACGTAACATCTTACAACTTATAAAAGTCATAGTCAAACTCATTCTTATGGCATTCTCATAAATATATACTTAAATACCGGTTTTGGGGTGTTACAAATCTATCCTCCTTATTTAGATTTTGTCCTCGAAATCTATTCGTCTAATATTGACTATAGCTTGGTCACATTTTACTCCTCATTTTATTTTAGCATTTTTATGCATATACTTAACTAGTTGCATCAACCTATATGGTTTTGCAACTCTAGCCATGCTATAATATCTTTATTTATCCTTATCCCGTTCTACTTCTCGCTCTTTCATATCATACTTGCATTCTTTTCTAATGACAAGCGTCATATAAGTGACATTCACAATTCATATTTTATTATTATAGTAACTTTTTCTCTATATCATTACGTTTCCATTCATCTCTTTTCTAAAATTTCATCAATAATTACATGTTACTTGAGAAATTTCATTATCTCATCTTTTCATTATCCAACATTAGTTTATGCTTTCTTATTTATCACAATCCTTTTGACCTTCTTTTTATCGATTCTAATATAACATTTTACCTTCGTTACTTCTTTTAATTAAATTCCCATCAAAGACTAACTCATCCATACCTCTTTATTTACATTGAGAAGCGTCCCAATCAATGCAAATAAGGAAGTACAAACTTATAGTTCGGTGATTCACAATTTCTTTATTCAAATGAAAATGCATCCCAATCCATTTAAATAAGGAGATTATAAACCATCCTACTTATATGCTTCCGTCATAACACTCGAACTTGCTTAAGTCTTCATTACTTTCCATTATTCACATATCAATAACTCATTCATTTTTAATATCGTCTTTTATACTCTTGGATCCAATCTCCCTAACTTTTTCCCGAATGAAACTTGGCTTTCTCACCTTAGAGATTCACCCATTATCGATACCCTTGTAGTATCATTAATATTCTTAGGCCATCCTGAAGGATACCATAATATTAGGCTATTCGGAAGGACCTACATTAGGCTATCCCGAAGGATACCATTACATTTCACATTGGATCCAATCTATGCCTAATTTATCATTCTTTATCTTTTTTGTTATCTATGCACTTTTCTAATCATATAGTTTCCATTTCCCCTTTTTATTGCCTTATGCAAATTTAACTCATACTTTATCATCTTTCGCTATACTTTACAAGATCCAAATGATACTTTTCATTCTTTCGTATTTCTTATACATATGCATTTCTTGTTTTCTTGTCAACTCCATGTTGATCTCATGATCGAGTTTTATACCAATATATCATTTATTTCATTAAGCTCTTTCATATACATAACCCTCATCCTTTATCATTTATTTAATACGATTAGCATCATTTAAGATTTCTAGTGCAACTCTTCTTAAACACTATTCATACTTAACCATGTCATTCTTTTGCAGTATACTTTATTGTGTTCTCTATATTATGACTTATCATACTTTACCCCTTCATTAGTAATTCATATAAGCATTTACTCTTAATAAAAATACTTCTTCATTAAACGACTTTTCATAATTCATACACCTTTACGTTACCTAGCTCATATTTACATACTTTCGTCGTTACTTATTAGAATGCAATCCTGTGCATTTTAGCTTAAACATTTCTTAAACTCATATCATCATATACATATCATATATCACTTAGACATATCATTATCATAACATAGATCTCACATTACATAAACACACCATCCTACATTTAGCATTTACTTCTAAAACATAATAATTTTCACATAAGCAATCTCTCATAACTTAAACATTTACACATTTACTTAGCTTATACTTCTCCTTTTATCATGTCATCTCACATTTCTATAACATTTAGACATATAAGTAAATTTTATAGACTTGCATCAATATCTTCAATTATAACTTTCCTAATAAGCGTTTAACATTTTAATCAAAATTAAAGTCATATAATCAATTACCAATACACATTTCATAATCATTAATATGTCTAAGCATCTTCATTCAATTTTCCACAAGCACTTAACTACCTTATACTAAAGCATTCACATCCTTCATTACTTAAACTTACGGCATACGCATCTATGAGTGGTCTAAGTTTAGGCATCCTATAGTGCAAACCTACTTCTCTTAGACCGAAGCTCTGATACCAAGTTGAAACGCCCTGATATTTGCTTAATTGTACATTAAATTACCCGGGATTTTGCCAAATAAAAGCCATAAAAATGCCAAAAGAATAGAAAATGTGTGCTTTTGTGTCTAATTGTGCAGGAAAGGATTACAAAGACAAAAAGAAGCAAAAACAGTCAAAAACCGACAAAGAAATGAGAAAAAGAAAAAGACAAGAGCAAGAGTGAAGAAACAGCCAGAATTCACAAGCCGGATCAGCCAACACAGCAAGAAAGAAAGACAAAGCATCAAAAATAAAAGCCAAGGACCAATTATGTCAAGTTTCAAAGTTCAAAGGCTTATTTGAAGTTTTTAAAGTCAAAGGGACTAAATTTGCTAAATGAAGAAAGTTATATTATTAAGTAGAAAAAGAAGAAAGAAAGAACAAGGACTGAAGTTGCCAATATCAAACCTCCTTTAACACTACAAGTGGGCGGTGAAAGACAAGGACGAGTTCTGTCAACTTTCCAAACATTCAAACAACTCCCGGCTAACTCGCAACCCCCTAACCACCTCTAACCAACTTTCCCGCCAAAAACCTACACAAACCCAACTACGAATTTCTCACACCCCGCTCCCTTTTCTCTTATAAATTTCGTTCATACACTCTCCCCAATCAACAACCAACACGTGGCATCCAATGATTGGATCAAACACATCATCAACCCATCAAACGGCCACAATTCAACTTCAAAAGATCAACGGTTGTGATTAAAAGGACCATTCTAGAAATCTTTTCCTCTCCTCTTCTACTCTCTATAAATAGGGAGCTTAGGGCTCAGTTTTAAGAGTTAGTTTTTTTGTTTTACTGTTTTTATTGTTTTACTTTACCTTTTAAGCATTTTGTTTAAGCATTTTTTTTAAATTCAGTTTAAGGCACTTGTACTTTTGTGTTTTCTACTTGTACTTCATCATTTGGTTAATAACATTCAGCTTTCAAGTCTTTTCATCCTTTGATTTACATTTTAAGCAAATTTTACCTCATAAGCTCTTAATAAGCTCTTTTGAGCTTATTACTATTCATCAGCTCAAAATTCAGTTAAATTTTGTTAATCCTCATTCATTTACTCTTTTAATTCCAATTGTTGTCAAATCATGTTCATTTGAGCTCATTTGTGTTCATTTTGGGAGCTTATAGAGTAATAAGCTAGTCACAGCTTATAGAGCTTGGTTTAGAGGCTTTGGAAGCCAACTAGGTGTATGATTTGAGCCACTCACTCTACTAGAGTGGCTCTAGTTCTGAGACTCCAAAAAAAAAATAAGGTTTAGCTTTCTAAAACTCATTTTAGAATATTAATAGCTTATTGCTTTTTGCTTACTCTTTTAAATCTTCATGATAATTACTGTTTAATTCAGTTTAGTTAGTCTATAAGATTGTTAGTTCTAAGCTAGTTTAGTTTAAAGTCAAGTTTAAATTTACTTTTTCACTTCTGTCATAAATAGAAGAAATATAAGCCTAGTAGAAGAAGTAGCTTATTCTCTCTAATAAGCTAGTAATTTTAGAGCTCACTTAGCTTAAGTAGGTCAATTTTAGTAAGTGTAGATATAAGGTTTTACCAGTTTAGTGCTTAAATAGTTTTTAAGTGCATATATAGTTTACATTTTCAGGTTAAAGGAGTGTTTGGATTAGATTGTTATTGACTCTTAACAACATTAGTTTGCCAAAATCCACCATTTAGCTGAGTTAGGTTTTAATATCAATGTTTAAACAAATTTTAGAAGTTAGTTTTTAGGATTCCAAAATCTAAGTGAAAAGACTTTCACTTGCTCCAGGACATTTGTAGTTTTTAAATAATATTTGAAGTTTAAGTGGTACTATATTAAATAAAATAGTGTTTGAAATATTGTAAAATGTAGATGTTAGTACAAAATGAGTGAGTTTTCATAATATGAGTTTTCACTAAAAGTCATACTGCATTATAGATTACTGTCAAATGCATCAACAAATCGACAGAAGCATTTTAGCAAATTTTGCATTCTTTCACTAATATACTTGCTAATCTTGTAATGCTTGTTCTTTCTTTCTAAATCATATGAGGCATCACATCTTAAGCTACATTAAGCTTCTTTTGCTTTTAGCTTTCATCAAATATTAAGCAGGATTCAAGCCAAAATGTAAAAATACCCTTTGAGCCTTAGTTTCTGTAACAGCAACTAGTTGCTTATTTTCCAGCTTATTCTTTTGTTAAAAGTCCAAGTTGCTTTCATTAATGTTGTTTAGAATAAGCCCTTTAGCAAGTTTGTAGTTTTAAGTTTTGTCTGAAAATCATTTTTTGAATAAGCAAAATAAGCAAAAAGCGCGGGGTCTATTTGGTATTTTTATTAAAGTTCAAGGTTGCCCGTTTCGATAATAGTTAAATTACAAAGTTCGCACCTGCCTAACCCTTTAGTTTCCTTACTTACATTTTCTACCCTGTCCTTTATAAGTAATTAATTAGTTTTAATATTTTAGTTTTTAGATTTATAAATTTAGGGTTTAGTTTTTAATTAGTCAAATTAAGTGTCAATAGTTAATTAAATTGGCTATTTGTTCTATGAATTTCTGCACTAATTAGTTTCTTAAAAACAATTTTCTATATTTTCCAATTAAATTTGCATTTTCCAGGAATTAAAATAGACTTTAGTAATTACTTTTTCTTAGAAAAATCATAAAAAATAGAAAAATAGTTAAAAAATTTTGATTCTTTTTGCATTAATTTTCATTTTAAATTTGTGATTTTTAGGTATAAAATTTGTTAAAAGTCGTGCCTTAGATTTTAAATTCTAGTTTAGCTCGCGTTTTTACGTTCGTGCATTAAATTTGTGCTAGTTAATTGTTTTTAATTCAGCTATAGATATTTTGTATTTAATCAAAAATTCAAAAATCCCTTTATCATCTTAGCTCATTCCGAAATTATTCCTAAATACTCAATTCACCCTTTCGTTGGGACAACACCGCGAGAAAAGTACTTTCCCGGATAAAAAAAAACAATTGTGTTTTCTTAGTGAGATTTTTACCTTTATATTGCCTTGTTTAGAAGTATTTTGGAAAGAATTCTTACGAGATTATTACTATTGGTATATTGAATTTGTTTTACCGCAACCACTGGGGAACTGCAATGATATCATTTACCCTTTTTGAACCTATCAATTGTTTGATTGCATCACTATCACTTGAATCGACTACAAAGATACTATTTATACTTCACTATTACTTTCATTCAATTGATCTCCATAACCCAGGACCAGTTATTAACTTAAGTACTTAATTTGACTATTAATTCAGTTTATTTAAGTTTTGTAGAAGATTTTTCAAACTGTTCTAATGTAGCTTTTCAAATCTTTTTCTTTTAAGTTTTGTTCCTAACTGAAATTAAGTCTAGTGACAGCATTACCTTTGTCTTTTACTTCAAATTCTAAAACTGCAATCTTTTCTTCATAAACAACTTCATTTTTCTGATGAACAACTAACTGTGCCTCTACAGATTCTAGGCCTAACTTATAAGCTACAATTTCTAGATTAGCCTTACTAAGAAGTTTGTCGCTGATCATACAAACTGTTTTGAAGTTTTTCATATTTTTTACAAGTTTTAGGAAAAAGATTGTACCTCTGTGTCAGAGCCCAGAGAGTCTTGTGATTTTAAGGAGGCCATGAGAGCAAACTCAGTTGGTTCATCTTGAGCTATATAACTCCAGTCATATCCCAGTTCATCTTAGAACAATCAAAGCATTGTCCTGAACAACCAATGCATCAGAGGTCTCCACTGGTACAGTCCTTCTAGTGTTGTCGCCTGCTCTAAGCTTCATCTCTATTCATGTTCCCTTATATTTCTTGTTGCGGTCTAACATTCCCTGCAAAAGGCCCCTTCAATGATATGTTTAAAACATTCAAACCTTGGTTTTGTCAAAACCATACATGTTCTTTGCCATTAAAATAACTTTCTCTAGTCTTCTTATAGACTCTTTATGTACCCTTATAGAAAGCATGGCCACCTGGCCATTATAATGTTCATTTCATCCAAATCATCATGACAATCTAGCTCTACTCTTCATCATCCAGCTGTAGGACTATTTGAACTGATTAGCAAAAATGATGAAATTAGATCATCAGAATATGTATTAAGAAGAAGCACTGTCCCTAAGAGTTATGGCCTGATGCAGTAGAAATACCATTAGCAGTATTAACTCAATTAATATTGTTAGTGTCTTCTGTAGAGAGAAAGGCCACATTTTGAGAGTTTGAAGATGATCCAGATGAACTTTTGATGTCAGCTTCAAACACTTTGAGGTAAAGTACAGATCAACTATATCCAAAAAACCAATACTAGTTTTGTTCCTCATAATTAACGCAACATTATTCCTTAAGAAGGTAGAGCTCATAAGAATTTTCTTATTTGCATCTTCATTAGAGACAGCTGCACCATGAACTTCTAGTACAGATAAGTTTTTGAAACCTATCATATGCTTTATCTAGGCCTTCTGTGTCAGATACAGAAAAGTTTTCAAATTGTTGCTTCAAGACATTCTTCTGCATCTTCTTAGATTCAACATTAGCCGACCAAAACTACTCATAATAGCACCCACATAGTATTAGCATCCTGTATAACCATGGAACCCTCAGTTTGGAAATTCATCAAGAAAAGCCAAAAGAAAATTAACTGTTTAGCTTTTCTTCTATTTGTCTTTGTAATAGTGCTTGATCATCTTTGGAGGACTGTCAGATTCAACACCATTTATCTCTTTAGTTTGTTTGCACAGGTGCATCGACCATTCATGATTATTGCCCACAATGCATAATCAGTGTAGTGAGGTAACTGGCTCCATCCGTTATTCTCCAAAGGGTGTATTCACCTTACTTGAGTCGTTAGTTTTACATAAGACACACAAGGGGAGATTCTACGAGTGCATTTGAGATGCAGAATCCTTTCACTAGGACAGTCTGTATTGTAAGTAGAGTTCTAGAACTGGTTTGAGTTCTTCTGTATTCAGAGTTTCTCTACAATCTTTGATACCACTTGTGAGTCCATGAATAGATCTTCTAGCTTGTAAGGCTTAGTTAACTTGAATATATTCAAACAATTGTAATAGAAACAATTTATATATGAATACTACAAATTTTATACAGAATACTAACTTGTATACTAAAGAAGAACAATGTATACTAAACTTTGATATATATTGAGCAAAGTATTATGCCTAGGTAACAGACTACCTACACTATGAAATACAAGATATAACTTGATGAGAAAAACTAATATCATTTACAATGCCATAAGTGTAGCCTTTTATACACTAAGAAAACCGCTAATGGGCTAACAAAACCGCTTTAAGTGATCGTTCTATCTGCTTCCTAATATAACACAAGCCAAAAAACACTTTAGCAGAACGACTATAAACTAACAGTCTAAACTATTATACTAACAGTACTAACTATATTGGCAGTACTAACAGTGTATTGGCAGTACTAACTAACTATTACTAGCAGTACTAAGTGTGGAAGCTCTGAATCCCAACATAGGGAAGGACCTTTTTTTGTCTTCATTTGACCGTTAAAAGGACGATTGAAGAAACTATTTGCGGTAAAGGACGAAATGTGCAATTTTCAAATAACCACAAGGACGAAAAATGTAACTTACTCACATAATAACTTAAAATGTCAACGGTTGATGTACCCCCGTTAGACAAATAAGAGGGTATGAAGAAGAAAGATTTTTCCTTTCATTTATTTGATATGTATATTTGTTGTTTGGACCAAAATTTTTGAATCCTCCCTACCCTTACCTTAAGTTTTTTTCGAGCTGAGTATGATGGATTAACACCTAATCAAAAACATAATTATTTAATCAAAACAACATATATTGACATGTTAAACAGTATATAGTAATTCCAGTAATTCCAATCGGTCAAATGGTATATTTTTGTCATATCACATAACTAGACATGTAACTATCCATAGCAATGAAATTTTATAGCGGTACATAAAGTTTTTTTGTTAGATTTAAAAAAAAGTCGTGACCTGGTCGAGTTTAATAACCCGGGTTAACGGAAAACTGGCGGTTTAATCCGGTTCTCAAACAAGCAAAAGCCCGATCACATCTGGCCCAGTATCCAAGCCGGTTCACGGGTCAACCCATTCAACCAAAAGCATCAACCTAGGTTTTAAAACATTGGTTATAGTGTTTAATTTGTTTCAACAAGGCGTTCATACCTGTGCGTTGCACCGAGTTTAGTTTTTGGGAAAAATCAGACTTTTACTTATGTGAAGCATCGTATAACTTCATAATAAGTTTATCAAAACTCAAAAAAGAAGAGCTTCCTTTTTTTTAGAATGCAAGTTAGTTGTGAGTGGGATCTCGAACTCATAGAGGCCATCCAATTGGGCAGTATGCTCTAGAAGGAAAAACCTTCCCACGTAGAGGCTCAAACCCAAGACCTCCTGCATGAGGTAAACAACCTCCCAAGGTTACCCTTGGTGGCTATCCTGACTAATCCTTAAACTAATCTTTAATACTCGACCTTGCCGCCTTCTATAGTAATATGGATCCAAAAGCCTATACATGATGTAATTTTTTCATAAATACATTGTTGTGAAATGCTAGTTCTATAGTTTACATGAACACCGGAAATAACAAAGACTATGAAAAGGACATCACCTGAATAAATTAGATGGACGAGGATACAATTTATAAAGTGAATAAGATCTTCCCCTCCTACTTTTTCACTGTCATTAAAAGCAATAATTTAACAGTCTAAACAAAAAATTAAAGGCAATAAAAGTATTTGATCAATAATAATACATAGGAAGAGCATGCATACTCATTAATAACATATAAAGAGAGCAATCACTTACTACTTGATGAGGTGTCATTTTATACACTTTTTCCGGAGGGGTATTTGCTTATTTACCCCAAAATCGTGTGTTAAAAGCACAACAATAGATGCTGTATAAGTTCCTTTTCAGGTAATTCTCACTGGAAAACATGGATGAATTACATGTGACTTGGGCTCATTTTGGTAAAAGAACGGACAAGACTAACGGACCAACACAAGTCACTGAAGATTTGTTCCTCACAGAGCCTGTAGACGGCGTCAGAAACTATACTAGATGGCCTTCACTAACTCATCAAGAAGAGGCGGCGTCACACATTTCAAGATGGCTTCACCTCGCACCGATCAACGCAGATCTAGGAAGATTCCATTTTACGACGGCTCACTAAAAAAAATGCGGCCCCGGTCGCTTCGATTTTTCTTATATATGCAAAACCCGAATTTCGGGTATTTCATTGTGTACTTTAAGAATAAAAAGATGGTACGAACCCTAGTTCGTGTAATGCGAGTTATAGGAGACCGATTTTAGAGGCCTAAACACCCTATAGGACCTCTTCCAATTCATGTTTTAATCAAGTAAGGTTTACATAATCAATCAATAAGACCCCCTATGTGTAGTTTGATCTATTGTATCTTTACTTTATCCTTTTAACATGCTTTGGGCTAAACCAATTATTGTGTTTTAATTAATAGCTTGATAAGAAACCTAAGAAATGTAGATCTTAGTGATGTTCTTCTTTGTGATGGATTGCACTTAGGTCTGAGAAAACTATCTTTTCAGTCTATAAACGCTGTTGATTATGTCTAGGGAAACGTGATTGTGTAGAAAGGATACCATCGGGTAACAGTCTTCAAACTACCTTGCCTCCTAATATGGTTGATCCACTTTTAATATATTTTACATGCACTTAGTAAACTCCTAGGGGCTGTGTAATATCATCATACTTACCAGTTCATGAGTGTTGCTCTAGAGGCATACTAAGTAGACAGCGGGTTTGTGTAATTCGTTCATGCTTTAGGAAATAGTTACACAGATCATCGCAAGGGTGACAAGGCAACAACACTAGAAAAAGCAATCTAGAGAGTAATACATGATTAAATAGACACAATCTTTTATCTTATTGTTATCACCATTATTTAGCTATTAAAAATTTAAAGTAGCGAAAACCACACCCCTCTCCAATTATATGAAATACTTGCTTTCCATAAAAAACAAAAAAAATCAAACCATAATCTTCTTTCAACTCCCTTTAGAGAAATCTGTTAGACCTGATCAAGCCTTTCCCAACCTAGTCCTCGTGTGAATGATAAACATACCCCGATTCTTGCCGTATAATACACTACAACGATTCAGGTACACTGCCTAGGGAGTAGTTAAAAACTCTCGTGTAAAGTCCTACGACAAACCGCACAATCAAAATTTACGCACCAGTCGCCTGGGGAAGTTAGGTTTTTGATCATAGTTTAGCTTAGTTCTACTTGCTTGAATCCTTTCAAGTAAGATTTAATTCCTGCACATTAGCTTTCTTGTAGTCTATCTTTTCTTCGTGTTAATTGTTTCGTAACCCATTCTCGTCAACCACCATGGGAGACGAGAATCCTATCCCCCCCCGGGGTGTGGACAACAAATAGGGGGGGGCCCCAGGCCCGTACCATTAGAAAACTACTCAAACCAATCCAGGACAAGGGCTATAGGAGATACGCATCGAGCTCCCCGCAGGGAACAACGTGGTACCTCTTCGATCCGACACCATCTGGTTGGTGCAAAACGGATGCTCATTCCACGGACTTTGGTCTGAGGATCCAAATCAACACCTCAAGGATTTTCTTAAACTTGTGGACTCACTTGACCTTGACGGTGAAAATAGAGAAAGAAATATCTGCCTGTGTTTTAATTTCAATTTTCCTACGCGATCAAACGCTAGCATTGGCTTGAACGCTTCCAGAGCAAGGATCCATCTCTACATGGGAGGATCTTACTACTCGTTTCCTTGCTTAATTCTTTCCACCGGGAAGGACCGCAAAACTTCGCAATGATATCCTGATGTTCCAACAACATCATGGAGAATCTTTATCCGAAGCATGACTTCGTTTCCAAGGCTTACTCCCCCCAAAACGTCCTCATTATGTCATCGGATCTGCTCCAAGTCCAAATATTTTATGACATAGTTAATCCCCATCACAAAGATGAACCATTGACCCATCGGACCGGTGTAAGCTTTGTATACCTCAACCCCAAAAATCATTGGAAATATTAGAGACCTCCTGCCCTCATGACAACGAAAGTAGAACGACCAAGAGACTTTTGATAAGCGATCAAGGAAATCGCTTTGCTCAGATGTCTCGAGTACATCTGACCCGCCGTCTAATCGAGATCAAAATCAAGTTTCAATGCAGATGGAATGCTCATCTTTGCCCGACACAACCTAAACCCAAGTTAAACAATATCACTACACCATATTAAAAATCTGCAGTGGTCCCCACGACACTCGGCATTGCATGGAGAACCCCGAACAAGCCTTCGTTGAATACGCATCCTCGCGTATCGATGAAGCGGGAGGTAAGTGGTATACCTTTAAGCCCGAGCAAAACAATCTTGGTGACACCTATAATCCGTCATGGGAAAGTCACCCGAACCTTAGGTGGAGACAACCTCAAAACTCCCAAAATAATTTTTTTTCAAAACCCACCTAAACCAGTTTCTAACACACACATTTCGATCCCCGAACCGTTCCTTCATAACCCGTCCTCGAAAATTTTAAACAATCATCAAATATAGAAGGACTGGTTTCTGAATTCATGGAATCTCAAGACGCTAGACTATCCAAGTTTAAAGCCGATTTCAAACAACAGCAAAGCGAGATGACCAACAAAATTGACACCGTGTTGAAGGCCATTACCGACTGAATAACCAGCACGCTTTGCCTATCTAATACATTAAGTAACCTCCAAACTGGGACCCCACCTAGTCTCGTCTGCTTGTTTCTTACCAAACTAGTCGATCCCAATGCTACATCACACCCTTCCACTCAATCATGCATCAAGGCACATTTCAAGAAGGCAGCCATTCCCTAAACAAGCCTACAACAACAACCCGAGGTTGAAACCGAACCACCACACCCAGAAGAACCCGAACCAACTCTTGAAGATGAATTCCAAGATTTGCATCTTAACCTTCTGGTTCTTGAAGTCCTAGCTCACGCTCCAATATGTATACCGTTATATAATAAATACATGAAGAGCTTTAGAACTATGCAAAAGAAAACGGGATCAAATTTTGTCCCAAGGGGAAACACATTCAAAGATGGGAACCTTGGCAAGTCACTTTACCTTGTAGATTAAGGTGCTCAAAAACCATTTAACACACTATCTGATTATAGGATCATGCGTAAACATAAACCTAACTATTACCTCTATCACAAAGCTTATAACATCAAGATCTTAGAAGAGACTGGAACATCATATCTTTGGATTGGCTGACGGAACTAAATCCTACCCTGTCAGAATCGTTAAAGACGTAGAAGTCCACATAGGAAGACTAAAACTATTAAATGATTTCTACGTACTTGATATGAAAACATACTGCCGTGACCCTTTACTGTAGGAAGCGGATATCTAGCAACCGCCAACGCAGTTATAACGAATGTAAAGGATGGCTAGCAAGCGGAAGGAGGAAAGAAACATAGTTAGATGTAAGTCTAGGAGAAGAAAGAGGCCCTGAACCACCCATCAAACCACATAGTCCGGATAGTTTTAGGATGAAGGAAGTAGATAACTTAACCATTAATACATCACCTTCACCTTACGTGGCATCTTTCCACCCTAAGGATACGTATTGCTATTATCGCCCATGCATCGATGATCCTAAGAAATATTATGGATTTAAACCGGGTTTATTAGGAAAAAGTGAATCCCTAGGTGTTGATATTTCAAATTAGGAGATGTTTGATGATGATTGGGGATTAGTATCTAAGGAAGTTTCTCCTCTAGGAAAAGAACTTAGTTTATTCGATAGGCCAAATGAAGTAGAGAGAGGTAGAATTCTAGAAGCACACCATTTAGAGCCTATTCTTCACCAATAAATTTCTCAACGTATGGCTCCTTCTCATCACGATGGTATGTACCGTTACTATCACCCGCACTTAAACTCAAGTGTAGGCGAACCCTCCCCTTTATCTGTTAAATAAGGGTAGAGTCAGGCTCGTGACTCAAACAAAAACAAGCGCTTCTTGGGAGGCAACCCAATTTACTTTTCCCGCATATTAGGAGTGTCATGTGTGTTTTAATTCTTTACCATTTGTTTTATTATGTTTGAATTATCTTGTAATCATGCTTTGTATTGTTTTTAACCTCGTCTTAATTTCAATCAAAGGTATTTTGCAAACAATAAGTGTAGGGGAATCTATCCGGCTTTTGAGCCAAAATTCAAACATGTTGAATGAATTGTTTAGATTAATTCGCGTCAGTGTCGAGTCATATGATTAAATTGTTAAATCTCAGGTTTTGTACAGCCATTTATACAGGAATTAACTTATGGAATCAAGTGCAGGAAATTTTTCATCAAAAACAAAATTTTCGTTTTTATAAACTGTGGAGACGGCGTCACGATTAACACGCGACGCCGTCACCACGACACCTGTGACGGGGTCACACCAACCCCGACGGCGTCAAACGCCCAGGTCTAGAAAACTCAAAGTTTTTAATTATTTTTGAAAGTAAAACTTGCACAACATTTAATATATTTATTCTTCTGAATAAACCTGCAAAACCTAATGAGTTTAACAATTCTTTCATCCTATCTATCGAGTCGAACCCTAAATTCACATTGTATATTGGTAAAATCGCATATTTTATGCTTGGTATAGTTGTCTTTGTCTTTGATTACAAGTTATATTTGATGAGGAGAAGCTTGGAAGTTCTTAGGAAGTTTCATTGGATGATTCTCGGAGGACGATTTAACCAGTTATCGCATGTTTCTTCTCCATTATTGAGTAAACCAGGGGAGTACTAGTTTCTTTTCCTTGTTTTCTTTTCCCTTTATCTGTTTTAACGGGTACTTCTAGAGAACATTGGGGACAATGTTCAACTTAAGTGTAGGGGGAAAATAAGCCTTAGAAACTATT
Source organism: Tanacetum coccineum (assembly GCA_026074375.1). Lineage (NCBI taxonomy): Eukaryota > Viridiplantae > Streptophyta > Magnoliopsida > Asterales > Asteraceae > Tanacetum > Tanacetum coccineum. Next base: position 59,029 of record BQNB010007970.1, on the reverse strand, counting down.
CTTTCATTTGTCATTTGCTTTGTCTTTAAAAAGATGGGTAATATATCGAAACATAGCATAAAAGGGTGATTTTTACCAAAATTTAAATTTTTTTACGACACATACCAACGAAAACCGAGTATTACTAGCGTCCCATGGATAGGAATTTATATGACTAGCACAAAAACCCTCAAAATTCCACCCCCACAATGTGAGGTTCACCCTTAGATATTATACCTTTAGCTTGTTCGAGTTAAGGAGTGAGCAATCATGTGTGTCTATTCCGTCGTTACGGATGTGTATGCGTGGTTTTGTCGCCTTTTCTGGAACATTGGTAACAGGTAATTAAGGGATTAAGATATGTAAATCCGATAGCAATATAAATTCAAGAACTTATATATATTATGATGCATCCCGAGACCTGCATAGGTAATTATTAGGATTTTGCTTGATAAGAAGGCATAGATTAACCCATGTTTAAACCTGTAATAGTTAAATGGTCACAAGTAAAAACCGATCATTATAAAGCTATCCCACACACCTTGCCAGCCCTCACCTTAGTGCAGGATACCCTAGTACAACCCTCTGAGCCTATTCTTTTTCACGGTTCTCGTAATTTTCTGGTTTAGCCAGACTATTAATGAAGAGCATTGTCACCCTTAAACCAATTGTTACACCCAAAAAGCCTTAGCCTACCTTATATGTACTTTGCCTTTTTAGTACATTTATGTGTAATAACCCAAGTTTAATTATTGAGTTACACTGTTGCTAATCCTTATCTTTGTAAATACAGTTTTGGACGATTGAGATTTTATGGTAGTTAATTTTATTTCGCAGGAAGAATGGGGAAGAAAGTTAAGGATCAATACCCCCATATGTTTGTCAAATGATATCCATTTATTTTAATCCACCCTCAATTTCGAGTCATTAGTTTAATGAAATATCGAGAATGTAAAAGCACAAGTGTAGGGGTAATGTTTTATAAACCCCCATGTTATTATGTTATCAAAAAAAAAAAAAAAGAGATTGATGTAGAGTTTTGTAGAGTTTGTATATCTTCAACCATCTTGTTCTTACAAACCAAACCAGCGTGTATTTGTAAAAATAATTAGCTAACCTTTCCACTTCAAATTCACCTAAAGCCACCCAAATGTATCCCATCCGTTTCCGTTTCCATTATATGTTATCTTACACCTACACCCCACAACCCTTTAAAAGACCTCTTAGATAGTAATGAATAATACTTGCACCTAGCGGTGGAGGTTTGATCTTTTACCAAGCCTATGGTAATTTATATGCTGACAGGTAATGAGTGTGATTTTTTCGGTTTCCCCTATATGTTATAATTCATTATACACCCGAGTGAAAGGAGTAATTGGTGAAAGTTAGCAAAAGGCGCGCATTCTGGAGCTTAAATGAAGAATTTTGAAGATTACTATTCTGAAGACCAATATGCCGTATCCATCAAGGATGATATGGCGTATTTGTGCCTGCACTCACCAAAGACCACAGAACAATAAAGCTCAATACGCCGTATCCAGAGAGACTCAATACGTGATGATGTGTCATTTAATACACTTTTTCGGGGTCATTTAACCCCCGAAATCGTGTGTTTGTGCTCAAAATAGGTACTTAATCGTTCCTTTTTAGGTATTTCTCATTTGGAAGACATTTGGATGGATTACACGTGACTTGGGCTCATTTGGAAAAGAAACGAACGATATTACGAACCAACACCAAGACTCTTGAAGATTTGTGCTCACAGAGCCTGGAGACGGCGTCACCAACTATATCCGACGCCGTTACAACTCATCCCGTGACGGCGTCACATATTTCAAGACGGCGTCAGCCCGCATCGACTCAAACGCAGATCTAGAAGATTCTTTTTATGATGGCGTCACGACTAAAACGCAACGCCGTCACGCCGATTTTCTTATATATATAAACCTGAATGTAGGGTTTTTAGTATGTAACTTTAGAATAAAAAGAGGGTACGAACCATAGTTCGTTTAGCAGCTGTAGGAGACGATTTTAGGGCCTAAAAACCCTATTGTAACTCTTCCAATTCATGTTTTAATCAAGTAAGGTTTACTTAATCATTCAATATGTCTATGTGTTGTGTGATTTACTGTTCTTGCTTTATTCTTAACATGCTTGGCTAAACCTCCTATGATTGTATGAAACCTAGAATGTAGATCTTAGTGGTGTTGCTTCTTGTGATGGATGTGCACGTTAGGTCTTAGAATACTAGCTTTTGTCTATATCGTTGTTGATATGTCTAGGGAAACGTGATTGTGTAGAAAGGATACCATCGGGTAACAGTCTTCAAACTACCTTACCCCCTAATATGGTTGATCCACTCTTAATGTATTTTACATGCACTTAGTAAACTCTCAGGGGCCGTGTAATAGTCTTCATACTACCTTGCATATGCCTTGCTCTAGCGGCATACTAAGTAGACGGCGAGTTCGTGTAATTCGTTCATGCTTTAGGAAATAATTACATAGATCATCACAAGTGTGACAAGGCAACATCACTAGGAGAAGCAATCTAGGGAGTAATACATGATTAAATAAGCACAATCTTTTATCTTATTGTTATCACCCTTAGTTTAGATTATTATCTAGTTTAATAGCTAAAACCAAACCACTCTATCTCAATTATATGAGTTTACCTACTTTCATAAAATACAAAAATACAAAAAGAATCTTCCCTCAACCCTTAGAATTCTCTTAGACCGTGATCAAGCCTTCCCAACCTATTCCTCGAGTAAACGATAAACAACCCCGAGTCATGCCCATACTACACTACAAACGATAGGTGTACTGCCTAGGGTGTTGTAAAATTGCGTGTAGAAGTACCTCGACAACCGTCAATCAACATGTCAAGATATTTTATGTATATCTATATATATATATATATATATATATATATATATATATATAATATTTATTAATATAATATATAGTATATATATATATATATATATATATATATATATATATATATATATACCTAAAAAAGAATATAAAATAAAATAAAAAATAAGACGAAGATGGAGACGATATGCTCTTGGATGTGAATGAAAATGATTTCATAGAGCCGAAAAGTGGGAAAGGATGAGCGGTACTAAAAAAGGAACGTGTTGACGGGAGGTTGATAGAAAAGATTGATATATCATTTTCACTAACAATTGGTGTGCATATGATCCTATCAAGACAAAGGTGGATGATTGAGAATTTAAAGGTTTGTTTGGTATTTTGTTAGTTGACAATGTTGAGGAGCAAAGTGGGATGTGAGATGAGGTGGTAGTTCTTTCATGGTGGAATAATAATGAGAGACTCAACAATGTGGTGACTCAATAACACTTGAAGATTTAATATTTTCTTTATGTTCTTTACTTTCTAGAAAGTGGAAAGTTTTGCGAGGCGTGTCATTTGCATTGCAAATGATTAAATATTTAGGAGGAAATATTTATGTTGTCAAGGGATATACGGAGGAATTTTAATGTGTAACAAGTCTATTAGTAAGAGAGAAGAATCGTATGAAGTGGGAAAGAAACGTTTAAAGATGAGGAGACTCATTAGAGTGAACAATGATCATTTCGAAGTGAGATAGAAACTGTTTGAACGTAGATAAAGACTTATTAGCAAGTGAAAGACTACTAGAAGGAGAAGAAACGTTTGGAGTGAGAAGATTCGTCTATGAACTGAGACTAGGAGTATACGAGATGTGAGGACCAACGGTTTGTATGTGAGGGGATTTATTGTGAAGTGATCGATTGTAAGTCTATGTTTGTAAGAATTGTGTTTGATAAATGGACACATTTCATTATGAAAATTCACTTGACTCTTGAAAACATACGCAAAGATGTTATGAGTGTTGGGATATAAGGATGACCAATTGATCTATGAGAGATATTGGGTACAAGTTTGAGTGTGGAGCAGACGTTCATATCGAAGATAAGAGAGGAATTGTTATGTTGTGGAAAAATAATTGAATGGTATTAACAAGTCGTGCCGGCGGTCCTAGATATATCTGGGGCCGCCGGACCGCTACAGGAGTGTGTTTGGGAAATTGAACGAATTTTTTGAAAAATATTGACGTTTTAATTTGCATGTTCGCTAATTAAAAATACTAAGTTACTTCGGAATGACGTAAGTTAAGTTGTACGACAAGGAAAGGAAACGACTAAATTCAAAGCTAGAAGAAAAGAAGCGAATGATTTAAGGAATGTGTCCATCATTCTCTAACCTTGACGAAGATAATTCTAAGCGATTCATGCTTGAGTGGATAAAGAAAGAATGTCGCGATGTTATCTTTAGATGCCAAACCTGTTTTATGGAGATGTTCTTTTGGACATTGTCCCGAAGATTAATGGTGAGTATCATCGGTATGTTTCGTACGTGAAAATAATAATAATAATAATTATTAATAATAATATTAATAGTAATAATAATAATTAAAATAAAGGAAAACTAACGAAGATAGAGACGACGAGCTTGACAATGTCAAGACGGATGGTTGTTAGCGTACGATAAACTATACTCAAAAAGTTATGTAGCTCTTCCTGAGCATTGCGAATGTTCATAGAACAATCACACGACGAGGTATACGGTTGTCTTAAAGGTGGTAGCAGAATAACTAGTGGGAGGAAGGATTAGCCATCTCTATGGTTGAAGATGTGTGGTTGAGTGAGAAGGAAGAAGTGTGATCGAAAGACAAAGTGTTTTCGTCGAGGAGATATATGTTTTTGTCGAATAAAAAAATGTTTCCATCGGAGAGAAAGGATGTTTCGTTGAAGAGAAGAATGTTCCTCAAAGAGAAAGTAGGCTTCTTCGTAGACGATGAAGTTTTCCGGCGAAGAGAAAAGAATGTTTTAGTTCGAATAAAAAGAATGTTTTAGTCGAAGAGAAAGAATGTTTCGTTCAAAGAGAAGAATATTTTCATCAAGAGAAGATGTTTTCGTCGTTAGAGAAAAGGAGTTGTCGTCAAAAGAAGGCAGTGCGTTTTAACTTATGTAGTTACAAGCTTGAATATGATTTTCGGTATGACCGCTTTACGTTACGATCGATTTAAAGTACTTGAATATTTCGAATGACATATTTTAGTTGTCAAACTACTAGGAGGTGGATTAGATCTTGTATCTAAGATCTTTCCCGATGAAAGAGTGGATCTTTTAGAAGATGCGACGATGACGATTAAGGAAATGTGTGAGTGAAGACTCTAGGAGATATAAGACCATTTTACGACTCTTTGATTTTTAGTTTTGTGACACGATCGCATATAAAAAAATTCTAGTGGAGAAAGTATTTATACCTACAATTGCTGAAGACATTAGATCATAGGCATGCAAGTTTTATCTAAGCATGCATCGACATAATAATTCAACGAGATAATGTGTAAGACTTTATGAAATTTAAAAGTTAAGTGTCATAATTAAGATAACATAGTGTTGGTGCACAATTAACCGTAAGGCATGTAAAATGACGATACAAAACGTGATAATTTTAATGCAATCATCATGTAAAACATGTTTTGCTTTTAGCACTTAGGAGATGTGTTATTAGATAAACTAAGAGATAATTTAATCTAAACTGCTCCTAAAATGGGGATAAAAGGCAAACGCTTTTACAACAGCCATTCATTAAATGCTAAGCAAATAAACGTTGAGCTTTAAGATAAAACTTGAAAAGCATTGATTGCAATTACATGAGAGCATGTTATCATCTTGAAACTTCAAAGCATATATATGAGATGCAAGTAGTCAAGATTGACATAAGGAGATAACCTAGTTCTCTACTGCTTAGTGTGCACTCTAAAGAGGTATACAAAGCTATCATTGTAGAAATCATTAGTATATTTAAGCAAGGCCATTTAATCAAATTAGAGAATGAAATGTGACTATCATAGTGGTGGCTCAATTCAGGCTAAACATGACCATTTTTACAGGTTTATACACGAAAACTTCACTCTTGAAGCCAATTCAATCATGTTAGGTCAAAGTGTTTTCTTGGGTAACTAGATTCTTCAGTAGTCATTCTCATGTTAGACAAAATAGAATTCCTATATTTGCCTAATGAAGTGTAGCAAAGATAAAATTTGTATTGTCTTTTCGTACTTTTATTTCGGTTAACATAATCCTAATCAAGATATGTAGAATTCTAAGGTTGAGTGAGATAGCAAGCAAGTTGTTGTAGCTATGAGAAAGAATGAGTCATCTAAAACCTTAGTAAGTTATGCTTAAAGAAAATGTGTAATGCTCTATATTGCGAGTGTTCAAAGACATGACCATTTTGCAAACCAACCATAAACGTCACTTTTATGGAAAGAAATCATTTAAGGTTATTTAATCATAGATCTTGTGTTTGTTTCTTGTAGAAATAATGATGATTAACTAAAGTTTAGTTACATCTATGTTAGATACTTATTAAGCAAATAGATTGACTAGAGGAAGATGTTTTAATCATATTGCAATGGGCGGATCTACCATAAACGAAGATGAATTTAGGAGATGGTTCCATTGTCGTGGAGTGCAAATTTGGCAAAGGAATCATTTTTCCATTATTTGGGAGATGTTTTTTATATTAGTTTATTTCCGAGAAACTTATATAAGTTTAAGGGTTTAGGTTTGAGTTTTTAATTGCTTCAAGTCTTTCTTATCAAGTTGGAGGTTCTTATGAGTTTCCGATGGAAATTCATAAAGTCGTCATCTACTTAGTAGTGTGTTAAGTTTAGCATGTATAATTTGGGCAAAATTGCTAATAACACCATATTTGAACACTTTAGACTTATGAACAATCTTCATTGCAAGTGTGAATGATGACTAATCTTAGTTGTTACTTGAAATTGACTTGTGATTTCATGTAATAACCAGGATGGTTAAAATGTAGACACGGAAAATATCGACGGTAATTTGATTGATATTTCCGTGATATAGTATAATCCATAGTCTCGATTTTATGTTCATTTTATTTTGTAATTAGACTTGAACTGTGAGATTGATTCTCGTTTGAAGATAATTCATCTTCTTATTCGAAATCCTCATTACGAATCACATATTAAAAGAAGCAAGATATTGGTTTGTGGAATATGTTTTATTCTTCTAGTCTAACCTTAGATGGTTAAATGGTTTATATGGTGAAGGGAAGAAATATTATGCTTATTTGGTAAAGTAAGAGAAATTTTTGATGAGAGGATAATGTTTGCTAGTTTGAGATTTGTGCTTTTTGAATTGTTTGAGCAAGGGTATTTATGTTGTGCATTTTGCTCATGTTTGGTTTTCGGAGATGGATGACTTTACTCAATTGCATTGTATGGTAATTTACTTGAATATTTTAGACAAAAACATTCAAGTCGTCTCATCCTACGTCATTGTGTATCTTTATGCATTTTTTTGCCATATATTTGGAACACAACTACTGGGACCAAGTAGATCATTATGACATATCTACACAAGTGTGAGGTTATGATCCCATGCATATTCTTATCGTCTGTAAAGGGGAGGTATTATTTTTTATCAATTCGAGTGTGATTGTGTATGTAGGGTTAAGATAATATCTTTGTTGTATTTTGATATAATCTTAAGTTTTATCAAATATGATTCTGATTTCTTCTCCTTACTCGAAAATTGTCATTAGATTTGATAATTACATCAATTCATAGTTTGATAATGAGTCGATATATATTAGAAATCTTTCTTGACATCATGAACACTCTTTTAATAAAAGAAGAAAATAAAGATTTAATAATGTGTTACTCATCTAAGACTAGTTGTATAGTGTGAGGTTTGGATGATAATGAAAAGTTAATTTCTTCTTACTTTAAGATTGTCATATATTTTGCGTGTGCGAAAAACTATTTGTTGTTATGCATAGTATGCATAGTTTTTGACATTTTATTAGTATATGAATGATTTTTCTAACTATTTTAATACAACACACATTTTTTGTAAAAACCTCTTCTTATGTTTATAAAAGAATATTATTATGTGTGTGGGTTACAAAATAACAATGCAAACACATAGCAAAGTTTAAATCTACATTTCTTTTATTAATTTCCCAATGATTATACAATCTTTTATTTTGTTTAACCAACCCAAGGTCAAACACCGCAAGATGATAAAAAGATTTAGACTTCTTGTTGGAAGAGAGTTGATGTGTTGAAAATATTTTAGTGACGGTTTTAAATATGATCTTAGGGCATTATTTTTTCACACACTTGACAAACTATAATAACATTTTATTCCTAAGTGGGGTTGTACACTCAAAAATGGTCTACAAGATTTTTTTGTAACACACACTTGTAAATATAGTGTCTATGCCTCTATGCTATGCACAAAACAATTTTACAATTTACGCTAAGAAATATAGCGTATGTATTTTAATATAAGCCAAATACTTATAACCATACTAATAGATACATGGCAGCATGTGTTTAGATATATAATTAGCTCCAATTACCAAATAGTAGAATGATTACTTATTAATATCCATTAACCAAGTTGAAACAAAAGTAAACACACTTAATTATTTGGTATGTGCTTAATTACACATACCTTTTACCTTTAAAAACAAGCTTAAATGACCAAAAACGGACTTAAAATGCCAGATATAATGGCTTATTTTGCTTATTGTATGTAGCTGGAAAGAATAAACAACGAAATAGGAAGAAAACCAAGCCAAAACGGGCAATCCGGTCTCGGAATGGAAAAGACTGTGAAAGACAAGCCAAATCGAAGCGGAAAGTCATCAAGCTCAAAAAGTCAAGAAAAACAAGTTTCGGGGTACTAAACTTGTTAAATCCCTAAAATTATTTAAAGAAGAAAAAGAGAAAGAGAGAGGGGTGAAAATGTCAATGTGGCACGTTATACTCAAGGGACCAATTTCTGCAATATCCAAAGACTTGTACACCCAGGAATGTTAGGGCAAAGGGTTAATATAAACCCCTGGTGGGTTATGGTGCAAATAACCTTATACCCTTTACAACCACTTAAGGACGCTACGTGCAAACCCTCTTATAACTTTGGAGGACTAATGTTGCCATTTCCCTAAACTACACCCTGTCACCACAACCTTTTAATATAACCCTTTTTCCGTCCAAAAATAGTACAAAATTTCCGGGTTAACACCCGGGTTATTAACCTGCGTTTTTCTCCAATCACATGGATAATTACTTTCCCCACCCCACCCCATCCCCACCTTTTCTTTCACAGCTGTAAGATTGCCAAGTGGCTATCCCAAAACTCACAAGGGACTTATTTCGTTGGTATGATGAAACAAATAGCACAAATGGAAATTAAAGGCTGAGATTGCTTTGGGCTTTAACTCCTCACAACACAAAACACACAGAAGAACTAAAGTTTAGTTACATGTATGTTAGAATTTTAAGCAAGAGATTGACAAGAGGAAGATGTTTAAATCTAATGCCATTGGGCAGATCTACCTAAATCAAAGATGAATCTAGGAAGAAGGATTCATCAATCCGTGGAGGTGCCAAATTTGGGCAAGGATCATTTTTCTTTTATTTAGGAGATGGTGTTGATATTAGGTTATTAAGAGAAACTTGTATAAGTATTAAGGGTTCTCGGTTTGATTTTTTGGAAATGACTCCAAGTCTTGCTTATCAAGTTGGAGTACTTATAAGTTTCCTGATGAAAATTCATAAGCAGTCAATCCTACTTAGAGTGTGTTAAGTTTAGCATGTATAATTTGACCATAGCTAATAACACAAACATTTGAACACTTTAGACTCAATGAAACATCTTCATTGCAAGTATGAGTTGTAATTTGATGACTAATCTTGTTGTCTTGCAATCGACTTCGTGATTTCATGTAATAACCAAGGATGGTTAAACATGCAGACTCAGAAAAATATCTATGGTCATTTGATTGATATTTCCGTGATCTAGATAGATCCTTGTCTCGATTTCATGTTCATATTCTAATTTTGTAATTAGATTGAATAGTGAGATTGATTATCGTTTGAATAATAATCATCTTCATATTCAAAATCCTCTTACGATCACCTATTGAAAGAAAGCAAAAAAATGGTTTGTGGAATATGTTCAATTCTTCCTAATCCTAACCTTAGATTGTTAAAGGGTTCTCATTTGGTGAAGAAGAAATATTATGCTTATTTGATAAAGTAAGAGAGATTTTTGATGAGAATATAGTTTGGGTTTTGATTTGATCTTTTGAATTGTTTGAGCAAAGTTACATATGTTGTGAATTTGCTCATGTTTGGCTTTTCGGAGATGACGACTTTACCAATTGCATACTTGAATATTTTGGACAAAACATTCAAGTTGTCAATCCTACTTCATTGTGTATTTTATGCATATATTTGCCAAATATTTGGAACACAACTATTGGACAAGTATACTCAATATGACATCATCTATACAAGTGTGAGTTATGATCCGATGCATATTCTTATCGTCTTAGAAAGGGATGTCATTATTTTCATATCAATCAAGTGCGATTGAGTATGTAGGTTTAAGATAATATCTTTTGTTATATTTTGATATAATCTTAAAGCTAGACAAATAAGAATCCAATTTCTTGTGCATACTCGAAAACTTGTCAATTAGATTCGATAATAACATCAATCATAGTTTGAATAATGAGTTGATATATATTCGAAATCTTTCTTGACCCTCACGAACACTCTTTTAAAAGAAGACAAATAAAGATTTTCATAGTGTGTTCCACTAATCCTAAGACTAGTTGTAAGTGTGAGGTTGATGAATAATGACAAGTTAATTTCTTACTTCAAGATTGTCATATATTTTGCGTGTGCGAAAAACTATTTGTTGTTATGCATAGTATGCATAGTTTTTGACATTTTATTAGTATATGAATGATTTTTCTAACCATTTTAATACAACACACATCTTTTGTAAAACACTATATGTTTATAAAAAGAATATAATTATGTGTGTGTGTTAGAACAATGCAAGCACAAGCAAAGTTTAAAAAATATATTTTCTTTTACTTAATTACCAATGTATTAATACAATCTTTTATTTTGTTTAACCAACCCAAGGTCAAACACCGCAAGATGATGAAAAGATTTAGACATCTTGTTGGAAGAGAGTTGATGTGTTGGAAATATTTTAGTGACGGGTTTTAATATATGATCTTAGGACATTATTTTTCCACACACTTGACAAACTATTAAACTCTCATTCCTAAGTGGGTTACTACACTCAAAATGATCTACAAGATGTTTATGTAACACTTGTAAATATAGTGATCTATGCCTATATGCAATGCACAAACAATTTTGCAACTTAACGCAAGAAATCTAGCGTAATTCCTATTAGGCATAATCCGAAAACTAGTAACATACAAATAGTATACATGGCACATGCATTTAGATATATAATTAGCTCAATTACAAATAGTAATGATTACTTATTAATATCTATTAACCAAGTTGAAACAAAAGTAAACACACATAATCATCTAGCATACACATAAGGATATTCGTCGTTGTTTTGTGTATTAGATATAACGATGTATACTTAGCTTGATTTGATTTGAAAATAAAATAGTTCCTCCCCATTTCAAAAATTAATTAAGATCAATATTTTGAAAGGACAAATACACTATTTTTCAAAGATATATCAATTAGAAATGCCCGACTCAAAGGAAAATGTAAAATACAAGTTTTACGTTAAAACGGAACTCAAAGTTTTGACCACTATGTAGTATTTTGCATTTCTGACTTATTTAAGTTTAGAATGAAGACTTGGAAGTATTTTTAAATGAAAAAAACACACACACACACACTTATTAAGAAGGATATTGTTGGTATATCTATCGCCTATCTCTGCGCTCGATATCTCGTCTCATGATGGACACACACCATAGTTAAATTAGAATTGCACGGAAGACTATCATATACTATATCTCTCGCGCGAGCGAATCCTCTGCGCCGAGAGGGTTACTTAAAACGAGCCTCTTCATTACATCAATCATCTCAACCGCAGAGTAGCGACATACAATGCTCTCACCTGGCATTTCTGAAGTTTTTTTAATGTTTAGAATGAATAACACCAGACCATCCCTACATTTCGATACTCTCATCTCTCACACACCGCTACAAGACTACGCAAATACCATCCACTCCACGTTCTCACTAACTCTACACACACAGAATACAATCGACGTGTGGCGGTGAGCGACGGAGTGACGTGTTGGATTGTCTAGTGGATGATGGGGTATAGTTGGGTTGAATTTGACTATCTATCTCTCTCTCTCTCTTCTCTCTCTAGAAAAAAAAATTTTGTTTTGAAAAATTATAATTGACGAGACTCCTGGAACAGTTAAACACATTGAGAGTAAACACACACACACACACATACAAAACAGAAGTGTGATAGTTCTCTGTCTACCCTCCAGAGATCTTCAATACTCAACACACACACACACACATTACACAGTAGCGGGCTACACAGGGGATGAGAGGTGGTTCGAAGAAATGAAGAGGTAGTATAGGGGGGGAGAGCGGACTTTACACATGACACACACACTCTATGTGATACTAGAATATGGATGTATAGTGTTTGTGGTGTATGGTAGTTTAGAGGAAAAGTAATGTCGTGAGATGAGAGAGTGAGAGAGCAGACTGTGTTCAATAGTGAGTGAGCGAGAGTGTGATTTATGGTTTAGTTTAGGGGTTGCAAAGTGTTTTGGTTATTGATTATAATCTCTCTCTCTACCTCTCTATATACTTTAGAGAGATAGAGCGCTCGAAGAGATTTTGATAATTTATTTATATAGATATATATTATGTATTATTTAATTATAAGTGATAGTAGATTTGGGTGTTGGTATGGGGGGGGGTTTTGGTGTAAGATATGTAGATTGGGTTTAATGTGTGGGGTTTAGTGGAAGGGTTTGAGTTTGGAGGTTAGGAGTTAGATTGTTATGATGGTAGAGAGAATGATAAGTCTGAAATGTTTGTTGTAAAAGTTTGTGATTAGAGGAGAGGAGGAGAAGAGAGTGTGAGGAGAGAGTCTCTCAACGTAATTTGATGTGTAAATTAATTTTGAGTTACTTAGTTGTTTTGGGTTGATTTGATAATTGTGTGATGAGAGAGAGGAGTTTATATTTTAAGTGTTTTTTTTTGTAGGAGATCTAGAGTGTAGAGAGAGATGTAGTAGTGTGGAAGTTTGATGGTGCTATGAGTGATATATGTTTGGGTTAGGAATAGTTTCTTATTTGGTTTTAGATAATATCTGTATTTTAAGATTGGTTATCTATACATCAGGTGTTGTATTTTCTTTGAATTTTAGGTTGTGTATTTATTGTGTGGTTGGTGGGTTTCTATCTGTGAGAGTGTGAGTGTGTTGTGTGATGAGCTGAGCGTAGGTATTATGGAAGAAGCGTAGAAGAGCGGTATATTTGTATGATATGAACAGTGGTAATAGAAGGGTGTAGTGATGATTAGATCACAATATATGAAATATTATATTAGGAAAGTTAGTATGAGAGTAATGTGAAATTAAGAGGATTGGGGATTAGGATAGTATAAAAAATGTGTAATAGGCTGTATTTATTTGTAATGATGTTAAAGAGGAGATGGGGGAATTAGGGGAGGAATATGGAGTAATAATTATTGGAATAGTTTGGGTGGGATATATGGGAGAGGGTTTAGTGATTTATTTTGCGGAATAGTGGGAGATGGAGGTAATGATTTAAGGGTGTGAGTTTATAATGATTGGTGGATGAGTAATTGTTGAAGGGAGAGTACAGAATGAGGATTGATATGGAAGAAGTTTTTGTTTTTTAATAATATGTTAGTATAATAAATACTCCGCATATGTCCAATGGAAATATTTAGTGTTAATGTTGTATTTGGGTATATTGTATTATACATTTAACTTCATACTTAATTACAAACTCTTATACTTTAAAGATTACATTAACTACAATAATCTCATCATACAGATTATTAAGCGCCTTCCAATATGCATAAAAGCAGCATCATGTCCCAACTATCCTCTTCGAAGTTCCACCAAATCATCACATTTCTACAGAGCATAGCATACTTCACTTGATATTTTTGTGGACAATTGCTGATGTAAAACACATTCTCCATCTTTTTAAACAATCTAGTCAACCCAACAACTCCTTCAGTCCCCTTGATGTTAAGTGCCTGACACTTTACGAAATCCTGATAAGTACACTCACGAGTAACAGGCACAACACCTCCAACATTTACATTGGGATTCCTATTTTTGTTTCCTCCATCTTCATTACCGTTTCCATTATCATCCTCATGTTCATCCCCACTCTACATTGTGGGTCCGCGATTTCTGTTAGCCTCATAAGCTTCCAAGGCTTCCGTCACACGTCACTCGATCATCTCTTCAATCGCAGCAGGTGTCATTCCGGAACGTGTAGCAGTCATTGTTCTATATCACAAAAATATAAAACACGATGAGATTTTGGATGAGATTAGATCACCATAAACGTTAGATAGAGCTAATTTGGTTATACCGCACAGACATACCGAATCATAATGGGTTCACGTTATGCCAAGACGAAGTAATTAACAACACAATACATAAAAGATAAACGGAGAATAACAATAGATAAATAGATTTCATAACTTAAATCATAATTAGATACATTGATTTTCCCAAAAGACAGTACGGATTCCTAATGAGATACAGAATATTTCTAGCTAGCTACTAGACTTACTTTCAATACCGATAGATACATACGTCACGATGTGCGCGAGGACATCGCCTAATGGCGAGAATAAACCCAAACGCCTCATAGCAAAAGTCTTGAGCCTCCTAAAATCAGCTCGGTCATAGTAGCGAGACATGCGAATCCACCTCAAATCCTCCTGAGTATACGACATATGACGTCGGAGACTGTCAACTCGCTCCCTCTTAACACACAACATCTCTTGTAGCCTCATGTTATCCATCTCTAACACCTCAATCCTATCTAACATACCAGCTCTCTGCTCACTAGCAACCAACATTTTACGCCCATGATCTCTTTGAGCACTCTCTATATCTTAAACCCTGTTGACTCCGATCTCAATAGTACCTCTATCCTCAGTCTTGGCCTCCTCCTCGACCTCGTCCTCTCTCTCAATCCCAATACCAACCTTAACTCCAACATCTGCCTCAATCCTAATACCAACCTCTAATGCCGCTGCAGTCTTAGCAGTCGCAGTATCGGCATCGATATCTTCCTGAACATCAGAATCAATGATGGGCTCAGTGTATGCCTCATAACTCCCCTTTGTACTATCATCATAATGAGATGCGGCAACATAACCTCTAATCCTCTTACGAGGTGGTAGCAGGTCAGCACGCACGAGAGACAAAGCTCCTGGTGTGGGTGTAGCTAACGGTATTGAAGCAGCAGGTTACCTACACCTCTTGTGAGATGGTCCCGCAGAAATAGTAGCCGGTGTGTTAAAAGAAGAATCCTCGGATGAAAATGAAGAATCTAGTAGAGAATGGCCTGATGAAGAATCTGATGATGAATCAGATAAAGAATCTGATGAGAAATGGTCTAATGAAGAATGATCCGGTGGATACCTCGATGCAAGATGGCCTGATGGTAATGCTTGAACTCTCTTCCTCGTATTCATTATCTTGAGTACCCCATTAGGCTGGGTACAATAGGGTCGACCAAGAGGAATCTCCTAGCCTAGTAAGACAAGAATACCAAATCAACGAGGTATCCTGGGTGGTGCAGGTACTATCTGACGTACTTCATATGGAAAATCATAAGTAGGTGATGATGTCTCAGATGATAGACATAATGCTACTCTGCTCCTTCATCGAGCAACAGTAACCTCATATGGGTCCTGTGATGGTGGTCTCTCAAGTGAGCCACTAGCAGCAGAATCTTTAGATGTCTTAGAGGAATCGGAAGAATGCAAAAATGGAGAAGTAACTGGTGCAGGTGGATCCTCTGATTAGTCAGAGACAGTAGAAGAATAAGTGACCAAGTCAAGTACTCCAGCAGGTGAAGCGACTCTAGCCGCCTCGACCTCAGGAGCAACAGGTGGAATCACAGGAGTCTCAGCAGGAATCTCAGCTGGAATAGTGTCAAACAAAATGATCTGAGAGGTGGATGATCCAACGCTCTCATCCAAAAAGTCCAAAGAAATCAAAATAAATGAAATGGCCATAACCCGCACAAGCAAAGTTTATATAAATCTCTTTATATCAACCATGTGTGATGCAGGGAAAATAAATGAATGCGATGTAAGATATGATATAGCCAAATGGGGATACATTATGCAAAATAAGTACGACGATATGAAAGTATTACTTACGTAATATAATATTATAATTATCATATACGTAAGGCAAAGATAGGAACACGTAAGGGCACAGATAACTCACGTAAGGATCACATACTGGTTATAGACCAGACCTAATTATTCTACCTGGTTCTCTATAACCTTGGCTTTGGATACCAATCTGTCACACCCCCAAAATGGGTCCTGTCAGAATAAGCGTCCGAGGCGTGATGTGTCATGGATATCACAATCACAAGGTATAAAGAACAACCTCTAAAGAATATGTTTTGAAAATCACATTTGTTACATTAATAAAATAGATAGTATTACAATCATCCCAAAAGAAGTTTTAAAGTTTTGCGAAAGCGAAATAAAAGTTTGCGAAATAAATAACAAGCATGATTAGATAGAAATCTTGAAAATGGTAGACATATAGTAATTAGACTTCAAGTAGTACCTTGAGCGAATATCCAACCTAAGCACCTGAAAAAATTGCTTAAAACGTCAATAAAAGTTGGTGAATTCATTAGTTTAAACTGAAACATAATAGTATGGACCACAAGTTATAAAACGTATGTGACTATTATAACAGATACAATATCACATAAAAAATGTGTTTATGCAGCTCTAAGCTCATGATACCGAGGCTCAATAAGTATGTAGCATATAATCATGCCAAGTGAAACTTGCCATAATAGGTGTCCAACCAAAGACCACCAAACGAAATTCGACATGACATACATCCATTTATTCGGTCCCTCCGATAAAAGTAAGCACTACTTACCCGGATGGGGGGTTATTAGCCCCAATAGATCTATTTATTCACTCGCGCTCACTCAACCAGTACGGTCGGTCAAGAAATTAATGGTTCATGATAGTTTGGGCAATAATGGTTTAAACGCAAACTTAGGTAATACGTAAACAGGTAAGAGTAACGTAAAACACTTATGTCTAGTTTTAAAAACAAGCAATGTTCTCACCCTAAGTTATAAAGTACTCACTTTAATTGGTGAAGTAAAGTAGCAGAAAAAGAACAATCACACGGTATTGCACGACTGTACCCGGTCATGACCTGATAATAAACGTTGTTGATTTAAAATTAATTCCATGGGAAATTTTGATAATGCATAAGAGTTTTTCAAAAGTGTTTGTATTATTTCTTTGCAAGGGAATGTAGTATCATCGCTTGTGTAGTGGTAGTAATAGTTTGACTCGATAAAAACACTTCACAGTACTAAGTATATGTATACATATATTATATAAGAGAAATGAACAAGAATGAATATGTTTCGGCAATTTACCCGTTAACCCATGTTAATGCACTAAGATGATCTTTGTATAATTGTTTATACACTTTTAATACACGTATTAAATAATAGGAGTTTTATATTTTATAAATTTATATAATTATATTTTTTGTTTTTTAGTCGAGTATTAAAATAATATTTTATTATTTTGTCTTTTTGTCGTTGTTAGGGAAAATACTTAGTATTATGTATAAGAGTATATAGTTTAGTTCATTTATCTCGTATAAGTATAATAATCATTTATTAATTATAAAATAATGTGATTTTGTCCTTTTGTCGAGTTCTAAGAAAATGAGTTTTATCAAATATTTTCTAAGTATAAAGTTTTTATAAAATTTCGGCATGACCCATTCGTTTATATTCATTTCCCAAAGTCATAGACTTTATCTATAATACTTTCCACATAATACACGTTTCCTGACAAAATGCCAAATCACAACGTTTAACTTATGTTTTATCCAAAACTCATTCCAACGACTATTTTACTACTTTAAACCAGTATTCAAATAAATTCGACAAGATGTTCAATAATCTGTTTTCTAAAGTCTGATATTGTTTACTTTCACTTATTGGGCCCTATAGTCCAATATTGGCCCATAATCACTAGTTAGTTCTTAGTCCATAAAGTAAACCTAATATAAGTTTATTAGCAAGCCCGATAATATAGTTAGTTCTTAGTCCATAAAGTAAACCAAATATATATATATAAGTTTAATAAGCCAAGCTTATAAGTTCAAAATAAGCCATAAGCCCTTATTCAAAATAAGCCACGGCTATTGGGCCCTTATTGGGCATTTCGAACCAATAAGCCCAAACGAAGGTCCCGGGATATATTAAGCCCAACAATAGTCCAATAAGCAAAAGAATAAGAAATTAAGTATTTATATTATCAAATAAGCTATAAAATAAGCCACCAAATAAGCCAACCTGTGAGCTTAGAAGCCCGCGGTTTGAGCTTGGGTTTTGGGACGAGGCCCACGAAGCCAAATAAGCACATGTGGGCTCGTTTAATAAGCCTGACAAGCTTAAATCCTTTTTAGTACTCACAATAAGCCATGGAAATAAGCTAGAAAAATAAGCCAAAAACTAGAATAAGTCAAAATACATTTCCATTTGTTTTCTTTTTGGACCGAAACATATATAAGCTCAAATAAGCTTTTCGGGCTTATTAATAAGCCTAATAAGCAAATAAGTTCTTTAGTAAAATATTTCTTTACAATAAAATAACCACAACAACACAACAATACTTTCCCTTGTTTTTTTTCTTTCCATTCGAATCATACAAAACCCTTATTAGGGTTTTGTAAAATTTTAACCTTTGATTTTGCAAAAATAATTGTACAACTAGCTTCTATGCATGATAAGATTAATAGAATACAAGAAAAATTAAGGAAATATTAACTTACAAAAGAGATGGGTTAGAAGGTGATTAGAGACTAACTAACAACCCAAATATTGTTTAATACCCAAACTAACTACTAGAATCATCCCAAATACTTTTAAGCTTCCAAAAACTTGATCAAAAATGAAATATGGTTGTTTTGTGGTGGTTTGTGGTTGCGTCCGATTACAAGAGAGAAATAGGGAGAGAGTTTTGTGTTTTGTGTGTTTTTGTAGTAAGAGAAAATGTTTTGATGAATGATGGGAATGAAATGAACTTGGACACTAATATGTGAATTCAAATAGAATCCTAGGTTGAACAAAAATATCTAGAGAACACATTAGCAAAACTTTAGGGGTGTTTGTTGGCTTAGTGTTGGCGGACGAAACACAAGGACGCAGGGGGGGGTTTAATTTTTGCCATAGGGAACATTCTAGTATTTACTTGTATTTATTTTTACACAAGGCTAGGTAAAATGGTAAATTTCCGTAGAAATCGAAACGTAATATTTTTAACACGAAACGACGAATTATTTCAAATATGCCCACGAAAAATAAAAACGCGACATTTGTCGAAAGACTACATTAAATAGTAAGCCAGAACGCATCCGGTAACGATTCTCAGTTACGCGGGAAAACTTCCCGGTTAAGTACAATAATTAACACGTAATTATTAAAAGTCAAACTAATGCAAGAAAAAGTTAACGAAAATAAATTGGCAATTTTTACGGGGTGTGACATTTAATCTTGTTTTTCAAATGTTGACATATTATTTTGTTAATAATCATGGTTCTTCCACTGCACCTATCCTTATTTGTTGGCAAAGAAGCAGAATGGTATGTACCCGCTTATGCAGATATACCGTTGAAAGGCTTCAAGCAACTGCAAGAAAAGAAATCCTTCCAATGCCAGGTGTAGAAATGGATGATCTTGATAATGCCCAGTTACTTGCTGAAGGAATCATTGATAGGGCAGAGCTAAAGAAGGTATTGGAAGAAAACGGTTCCATCAATAACTAAGACTCGTCAAGAAGATGACGTGGATGATATATCTCCAAAATAGCTTATTAAGGATGATGAAGACAGGGGGCCATGGTAACTATCTCACGTAAAAAGAGGAGACTGTATGAAGCCATGCAGGTTAGTTTTTGTTTATCTCGCGCTAGCTAAATATCTGATTTTTTGTATAGAAAAATGTTCGACTATTACAAAGTTCCATTTTCAACTACACTGTTGTTTCATTTACTTTTACATAAGGCAAATGTCGATACTCTCGAAAAGAAGAAGAAAAATCTCAAAAAAACAAGGAAACAGGTACAATTTTGGAAGAGACCATAAGAAAATTGCAAGAGGACAACACACAAATGAGATCACCATTGGAATTAGAAATGCAAGTATAATTACAATGGCAAGTGGAACTTCAAGTGAAATAGCGCTTGCAACAACGAGAATTAGAGGCTACTGCTCGTGAAGAAGCTTGAGAGAGGGGGTGGCAACCAAAGATAAACCACATTAACCTGATGTTACAAAACTTCAACAATCTACACCCCCCTCGGATACTGTCAATAACAAGTGCAACAACAAAAGATACTCTAATTTTGTCTTGAATGTTATGAATGGTTTGATTTGGATTTTGGATTTTGGATTTTCAATTGAATGCAACTTTTTTGATGTAAATGATGACTTTTCGTTATTGATATGTTTAATGCTAAATGATCCCTTTTATTAATTGGTTTCTTTTGAGCTATTTTTGCTTACAGGAATATATAACTTGTGCAGTGCTAAATCATCCTTTTTATTAACCTGTGCAATTATTTGTCTTGTTTTGAAAACTATTTGTCTTATTTCGAAGACTATTTCCGACAGAAATGTCACCTTTTACCTACTACAGTTTAATATCAGATTTCTGATGGAATTGTTACCAATGACTTTCCGACATATATTATATCCTAATGGCGGATTTTTGATGGAATTGTTACCAATGACTTTCCGACATATATTATATCCTAATGGCGGATTTTTGATGGAATTGTTACCAATGACTTTCCGACAGAAATTATAGACAAAAAATTTACTGACGAAATTTCCGACACATGTTCTCTGTTGGTGTTCTTGACAGAATTTTGACGGATAGCAATTACCGGCTGTTCATAGAAATAATGTCTAAAAACGTTATTAATATTTTTCGACCTCTCTACGTTTTGATAATCACAAAATGTAAAAACGATTAATGAAAAATTATTCGTAAACAAATTATTAGTAGTAAAT
>BQNB010007970.1:23928-33459 GCA_026074375.1 Tanacetum coccineum | reverse complement strand
ATTTACAAAACTAGTCAAAATCGAAAAACAATTTTTTTTCCAGATAGGCGGCCCCCTTAAAATTAAGGGGATCAGTCGTGTTAAAGTGGACGGCCCCCTTAATAATTAAGGGGACCGGCCTATTAAAATCGACAAGCAGCCCTTTCCTTCTGTAAAACCGATTACCAAACACCCATTTAAAATTCCTTCTTCTCCCCTGCTGCTGTGTGACGAAAACCAACACTCAAAACATCAAAATTCAAATCTTCAAACACTCATTCGACCAAAATTCGCAAGGGTAAAACACCAATAACAAGATTAGCAACCTCCATTGTAAGATTTCCTACACTTTTCTTTTTCAATTTCATCCAATTTTGCTCTCAATCAAAATTGGGTATTTTTCATAACTTTTATAATATTTTTTATGATTAAGTCTAGGAAATCCATAACTATAATGATTTATGTAGTCATATGATTTCAAAATTGTCAAGTCACTAATTTGTTTGGATTTTGAAAATTTATATACACTCTTTTTCGAAAAAAAAAATCTGGAAATTTTAAAGCAAAAATTCTATACATCGTTGATTCATGCCAAAAACACGTTAAAATCAATATACATTATCTTTCGAAACATACATTCCTAAAGACATATTTTTTGAATAAATGGATAAAGTTTTATAAAAATAAAGGGGTGTTTGGTTCATTTCTTAGGATCAATTTTTAGAGTCGAAATGACCATCACTATAGTTTTGTCACTTGTACAAACACATAACTAACTTGTATAAGTCATCAAGATATATAATTCATATATATATATATGTATATATATTGATACATTTTATAAAAGGTATAAAATAAAGGGGCGTTTGGTTTAACATTTTAAAACATAGTGTTGAGTCAAAACAAACACCATTTACTTATGTTAAGTTATACGTAATGAACTTACTTTGGTCGGCAAAATGTACAACTTAACGTATATATTTCAACAATTTTAGTCAAGTCTCGTATTAATAAGGGAGTGTTTGGGTCATTTTCTAGATGTTGAAATATATAATTAATGTATATTCTTCGACACCCTAGAATTAAGTCAAAAATAAATTAAGGAACATATGGATTCTTCTTAAGTTTTTATTTTTAGAGTAAAGTAATCCTTGTCCCACATTTGTCGTTTTTCAAAACTTTATTTTTCTTATTCATTTCATTGTTATCTTGTTTAGGTGACAAACATGCCTCGAGCAATTATTGGTGATACCTCCCGTACTAAATCATATATTCCTAAAGTATCTAAAATACCCGGATTCTCTCTCGTCCTTGCTCAATTCTACACAACAATCGAAAACCGTTGCATTCACGAGGGTCGAGTCGTGGATCAACTCTATTACAAATCCAACAACATTGAGCGAATGTTCACCAACGTTCGCTTCAATTGTCTTTTCGAGCTCAAACAACCAATCATTACCTCGATTATTCTAGCCTTTATATAGTTAAGGTCAAAGTCCATAACCGATAAATACGGTTATCTTCTAATCACATTCATGCTCAACATGAATTCATCACTCTCTCTCTCTCACTCACACAATTCGGTCAAATACTCAGAATTCCATATAATGGTCAAGCCGATATTCAAAAACGAATGGACCTACTCTCTATCATATTCTCAAGAACTGAGGGACCATAACATACGACCTTCCAACTCCACGACGAAATTCCATCGATAATCTTCAATTGAAATCGTGTCGAGTTAAGACCGCACCATGAAAAGTCCAAAAAGTCTATCTCACTCCTAAACAATACTTACCAAAGAATGATTCAAGACATGAAGAATTGGGAATTCACTCATTCGTGAGAATAGTTCAGAACTAGGAGCTACTAGGACCATCTCCCAGCTAGTCACGCTCACCTGTTGTATTGTATTGTTAGCCTGACGAACAATAAAAACTTGCTTAATACTTTGTCAAACGAATCAAATATGCTCATGGGGCACTTTCAACTGCCAATCTTCCTTATGGCTGGTTTCTTGCTCCTGTCTACTATTTAGCACGTCATGGAACTTTATCCTCATCTTGACAATGGCATTTACAATGTCGTTGATCGTATCATGCGTCTACTCGCTCTAAAACAAACTCGTCGACCTCGAAGTGATTGTGGTAAATCCTGTCACTCCGTCTCATCAACTTCCGCCCATCATAACTATGGATCTTCATCTCACCAAGAGATTGATGATGATGATATGATAGCATCACATTCTAGTACCCCATCTTCTACCACTTACCTAAACTCTCTCGAACCACTTAATTACCAACGATACAAAATTCCTTCTCCTTCTCAACAAAATGATGATCTTCTCTTCGAGCGACAAACCGAGTTGCTAAATCAAACGCAAGACATTCATAAAGAGGTTAGAGGTGGATTCAAGTCCTTCGGCAAGGCATTGCGAGGATTTCCTTTCGGGAATAAAAAGAACCTAAGATGTTGAGTGATGACTAGCTTGGTAGAAAAATTGGTTTAGGATCTCTAATCACTATGAAGTATTAGTATGTTATTAATGATTGTCTTTATCTCATATATTTGTTTATTGTTAATGCATGCATGTATACATAGGACTTGCTGCAAATTGACCACCAACAACAAACCCTATCCTCACAAAATTTAACAAAATCCATTTTTTGGTCATCTGAAAAACACCGGATGGGCGGCCCCCTAAATTCATAAGGGCGGTCCCCTTAAAGATAAGGGGGTCGGCCATTAATTAAGGGGACCGGCCATCTGGTTCACGGATTTTACTGTTTCTTTCTGCTTTTTGATCCTCTTTTATCTAGCCTCAGCTATCCTTACCCAGAATGCTTGAACAGATTTTGGAAAATCCTAAACTAATTCAAACTCATTCCATTTCCAAACCATTTTCTTCCAATAAATTCCCTCTAAATGCATATCACCAATTCACCATCTTCTTCATCCTCTATCAACCACCATAATCCACCATGGCATCTACTAGAGCTATCATTTCTAAAGCTTCCAAAAGACCAAAAATCAACATCATTCCACCAAAACAATTGTTTGTGGATTTAACCCAAGATGACACCAAAACTCCATCACCCAAGCATCAACTCTCATCACCTAGTGCTCCTAATGCACCCTCAAAAACACCATCAACCAAAGGCACTTCTTCTTCCTCCATTGACTACACACCCAAATTACCAACCTCATCCACATCACCATCAACAAATGGTTACTTGAACTCACCAACATTCCCTCCTCCAAAAGTTCCTCCACCTCCTCCAACTCAAGAAAATGCATCAATGGACATCACTCTCACCCTTTCACCAATTACCCCACTTGATGTCCAATTTGCTACTCCATCACCCTCTTCACCTATATTTGGTCACCCTATTCCTTGGAACCTTCTTGCTCATGTTTGTGTTGCATTCATAACCGTACTCTTATCTTTGGATTGAGAGATGAACTCCAATGCATGTTTTCTCACATTGAATACATGCTTTCACAACCTCCATCACCCAACTCACCACCACCACCATCACTTTCACCAAACTAAACATACACCATGTTTAGCCATTTTTAAAAACAAAAAATTATCAACCAAACCTTTTGCAAGCAAGTCCTATGGAATTCTAGGAATCATAGGATCTTTGTAGTTTAATTCTATGTATGTTGTACTAAGATGCTTCAAGCATATTATTTTTATTTATGTATGCATGATTGTGTTTTATACATAATTTTTTATGTTTAATGAATGCATTTTCGTTTTATATTTTTTTATGCACTTGTTTTCTTTTTGGTTGGTTGAATTTTTTTCATATCCATAAAAATTTGGCCTAAACACATATTAGTACCCTGAACTTGGCAAAGTGGATCATCTAGTACCCTGAACTTTTAAGGGGGCGGAATGGTACCCTGAACTTGACAAAATGGAATTTCTACTACCTTATACTAATAAACTCAATAATTATTTTTTTTTTCTTTTTAAAAATCATTTTAGTATAATATTTTGTAATAAATATTTTATAGTAAAACTTTTAGCTAGGCAAATATATTTTTTTCCTATAATTTAATTTTTTTTATCTTTTAAAAATTAATATAGTATTTTAATTATTTATTTAGAATAAAAAGAATGTATATGTAGCATTGATTTTTAAAATATTTCTAGCGCGCTACTTTTAGTATATTTTCGTGTTATATTATTAAATGTTTGTTTCAAATAATTTTTAGATCAACTTATAACTACTATATAGAAGTTTTGTAATTTTTAATTTACATACGCATATGAAGAAATAGATAGTCAAATTGTTATTGTCTTGAAATTATTTAAAACGAACACTTAAGTATATAATACAAATATCTATGTATCAAAAGTAGTGCGGTAATTCACTTTCTATAAAGTATTGTTCCATACATAAATTTCCGTATTATATACTGAAGTGTTCGTTATTTTGAGACAATAACAATTTGACTATTTAGTTCTTTATATGCATATTTAAATTGAAAATTACAAAATTCCTATATAGTTAGTTATAAGTTGATCTAAAAATTATTTGAAACAAACATTTAATTATATTATACGAAGATATATTAAAAATAACGCGCTAGAAATATTTTAGAAATCAATGCTACATATACATTTTTTTATTCTAAATAATCAACTAAAATACTATATTAATTTTTAAAAGATAAAAAATAATTAAATTTTAAGAAAAAATATATTTGCCTAGCTAAAAGTTTTACTATAAATTATTTATTACAAAATACTCTACTAAAATGATTTTTAGAAAGAAAAAAAATAATTAATTGTTGAGTTTATTAGTATAGGGTAGTAGAAATTCCATTTTGTCAAGTTTAGGGTACCATTCTGCACCCTTAAAAGTTAAGGGTACTAGATGATCTACTTTGCCAAGTTCAGGAGACTAATATGTGTTTTAGCCTTGATATATATTTGTGATTATTAGTTTACACAAATAGCTTGACACTAGTTAAACATTATCATCATGTTTAGATATTTTTCCTATTTGTTATATGTTAGAAATAATGGTCTTGTTTTTCTAACTTGTTTTTTTAACAAAGTTACCATAGCTCGATTCCTTGGTGCCCTCGAACGAGGGGGAATACACATCAAGGGGGAGCATTTATTCCGTCGGTTTTACTAACTTTTATCGAATAAGCCTTTCTAATTCTACAAAAAGGGGGAGAAATAGAAATAAAACACACTAAATACTTGTTTAAAAATAATTTTACATTTAATGAATTTAAATTTTGTAATCATCAAAAAGGGGGAGACTGTTGATAGAAATAATGCCTAAAAACGTTATTAATATTTTTCGACCTCTCTACGTTTTGATAATCACAAAATGTAAAAACGATTGATGAAAAATTATTCGTAAACAAATTATTAGTAGTAAATTTTCATTTCGAAAATTTAATCACTTAAAGGTATGAATAAACAAATGCTTAATGCATTTTATGATCAAATGATTTTTTTATTTAACCTTACACTTTTTATAAAAATGTCACAAACATTTTTATATCTTTTGCAAAATATTTTTAGATTTAAAAGAAATGTTTTAATCAAATAAATATTTTGAATTCAAATTTTCTACCAAAAAACGGCTAAAAATGTTCCAGAAAACACCTCCCCCTGAAAAGACAAAAAAGGAGCGTATGAGCTGGGCGGCCCCCTTAATTATAAAGGGCGGCCCCCTTAATTTTAAGGGGACCAGCACCCTTTTTAAGGGGACCGCCCAGAGAAAAAGGCAGTTCAGTTTGCCTATAAATACTGGACTATTTCCCACTGATTTTCTTACCTTTTGCACACTCTTTCTTTCTGTTCTAAATCAGTTTATACACTCTTTTCTTTCCTTTGATCATTTAATTATAAAGCTTTGTTTTCAAGTGATCCAAGTTTAGTTCCTCAAGTGCAAGAGAAGAATACTTCTTATCATCAAATCAAGAAGTGTTATAGTATAGTTGGTAAAGTTGTGTAGTTGTGTTATATCTTGTAAATCATTTGTGTATATTGTGAAGGTGTGTATCGTAGTTGTGTACAATAAAGTAGATTGTTGTGATCATTGTAAGTATAGTTAGATCGGGGTGATCTTAGTAAGTAGTGATAGATTGGTGTGATCTTAGTAGTGTCTTGGAGAAGTGAAGGTGTGAAGCAAAGTGAAGTTGTGAAGTAGAGAGAAGTTATGAAGTGAAGCCAAGTTGTGAATTGTCGTGAAGTGGTGTGTTTAGTTGTGATAGATTGGTTTTAGCTAGGATTAGAACTTGACATTTTGCTTAGTGTCGGAAATTGGTGTAAGCTAAGTTGTGTACGATTTTCTTCGCCTTAAAGAAGTTTGTTGACATAGTGAAGATAACTCTCGAGTTTGGTGCTCGGGGAGTGGAGTAGGGCGAAGAGGTGCTTCGTTACCAAACCACTATAAATCCTTGTGTTGTGGTTTGATCTTTCTAACTCTTATCTCTTGTCTTTCATATTTACTTGTCATTTACTTACATAGTTGTATTGTTCATATTGTGCACATATTGAGATCACACAAAGTCGAATCTAAATTTTTATAAACAAAACATTAATTTAAAAAGCAGTAAACTGTTCAACCCCCTTCTAGTTTTCCACACCGGCCATAGATTCTCTGACATACTTTTTCCATCACAAATCCATCGGTCTAACGGATTTCTAACAGAAACGGCCGTCGGTGAAGACCATTTGTGTAGTAGTGATACTACAACCCTATAATAAATAAAGATAATATACAGACATTGTTGTAAAACAACGAGCCTAGTAGCATAATAAGAACAATAAGCAAGAGTACGGAATATTCTCATTAGGATCAAATATATAAACATTCAAACTAATAATATTTCAGACATAAATATAAACATAACATTGATATGTCATAGATAAGCGCTACATATAAGTATAATAAATCAAACTGAAACTTTAAAAAAAACAATTCCAAATATTCTCATTGGGATCAAATATATGAACATTCAAGCATACATGAAAAAAAAAATCGGCAAAATCAAGAGATGAGTCATCGCTACTATTGTATATCGTCTCATTTGTCACTAATAAATCAACAACTTTGAGACCCAAAATCATATTTAGAGAATGCTGATAACGTGTTGTAAAACAACGGGCCTAGTAGCATGATAAGAACAATAAGCAAGAGTACGGAAGAAGAAGATAAAACTTATTATTGGTGTGTCTTACATTAATTACATTAGGTGAACCTCAATATCATTCGTATTAAGTACAATATAGGGAGTTATAAGACTAATTATAATGGTGGAGGTTACAAGACCAATCATAAAGGTATGGGTTACTAGTTAGGGGTATAAATGTTTACAATCATTACTAATAAATATTCATAACATGTATGAAATTATCATGGAATGAAATTAATTTTTTTTCGAAACACCTTTCGAAGATAGTAAGATGCCATTGTATTCCCAACAGGAAGGCAATAGAGAGATTCTTAACACTAAGGTCTCTGAATGTCGAATTCACATTGACAAGTGAGCTGCATCACATTGACAAGTGAGCTGCAAATAGGAAGACAAGTGAGCTGCATCACATTGACAAGTGAGCTGCATCACATTGACAAGTGAGCTGCATCTCATCCCTACTAAGGTCTCTGAATGTTGAATTCACATTGACAAGTGAGCTGCATCTCATCCCTACTAATGTACAATGTGTCAATGACATGCCGTAAAGTTGTTAGTAGTATAATTTAGAGTCCAAAACTTAATGAAATATGACACATGGTCTACCAAAATAATGGCAAATCACCAGAAGCCTAATTATATAGGTTCCAAAGATGGCTCATTGAAACGAAGTACATGATTGGTCCCTATGAACTTTGTTAGAGGCTAGAATTGGTTATCTAGTATTCATCCTTGATTTCAAGACAATACAGCTTTCTACTAGAATTGTAATCTTTTGAGGCATGTCTCTCTTGTTTTCGTGGTAGTTCAAGCTTTAGCTTGAGGTTAATATGGTATTTCATTCCATTGTACTTAACTTTTTTGTGATTAATATACTTTACCGGGGTAACCCTTTACCCCAAAAAAAGATTAAATAAAATAGTTTGTTTGTTTGTTTTTTTTTGCAAGATTACATAAATTAGTTTAACAAGAAACTCAACCCAATTAATCAACTAGTGATTATATCCCTGTATGGTCAAATTAAAAAAACTTTTCTATCTAAAGAAAAGAAAAAATGTGACATTGCTTTTCCTAGTGTTAGTTTCTGTGATATTATAGTGCAATGGGTGACCCGTATGTGACCTCCTTTTGCGCATTCATTCCCTTTCCGGTGTCCTTGATAATAGTTCTTTCAGTATACTTATCCATCTGCTACTCAAACTACAGAGAATAGAATATTTACAAAGCTCTTGGATTTTACATCTCACAAATATTTTGTTCCTGCACCAATTCATAGTAACATGCAAGTGTAAGTACAAAAGTTTTAACGATAGCAAATTTGTGATATGCAATTCTGCTAACAGTTTCCTCTATGCGAGTTAGGTAAATGTTTAACTTCTGTTTACACTTTATAAGCATTGATCATGTAATAATAGAAGTTCACATGTACAAACACATAAAGTTTATAAAGGGGTAAGAATACTTGTGAGGTTGTGCTAATTTTAATTGTGAAAAGATTGTGGCAAAAAAACAAATTTTTACAAATTAATTAATCTCTACACTTTTCGAATGTAAAACTACCATTTTATGCTCCAACTTTATACCTAGTTACTTACACATGTGAATACGTGTGTGCAATTAGCATACTTGTTGTAATGTAAGTTATGGGAGTCATTTAGTTTCTATGAGAGAGAAGTTTGACCAACCTGTAACTTAAGTATATATCTCTGTCACTAATTGCATCTTCTCCTTATGAGTCAGCTTCCCTTGTGTTATTATCATTAACAAAGTTAGGATCACTCAAAAACTCTCGTTCCAAGATAGATTTGGGAGAGCTTAAGGTAACAGAAGCTTGACTGGCGGCGGCTACTTCTGTCAATCCATTTGGTGCAGCTTGAGTCGATGAACTCTGACTAGCACCAGATGATTCCGGTAAGTGGTTCACTGATTGTGGATTTGTGTTATCTCTTTCTCCATCTTCTTTTACAGCTTCTGATTCCACTTCTTGGTTATGTTTTTCTATGTCTAGTTCATCTAGGATAGGAGCAGATCCATCGTCTGAAACCTCGACCTGCAAGTCAGAAAGCATGGAACTGCTTGTAACATGGCCTACTCGCTTATTGTTCCATATAAAAGGAATGGATATCAGCTTTTTTCGGCACTTCAGGACATGACATTTATTTTCCATGTCACTTTCTTCTACCGTTAGCAGGATCAAGAGTGCACATCAGTTTCTTTTGTTTTGGATTCAGTTCCATCTTCTTTAGGATGAACGCTAACCACTTGTACTGAGTTTTCACCTTTTCCTTTTGGATTATTACACTTGACACTATCACATGAAATTGGATGATCCATTTTAAGATGTTTGTAGTCGCCTCCATGATCTGTTAGAAAATA
>BQNB010007970.1:0-17158 GCA_026074375.1 Tanacetum coccineum | reverse complement strand
TTGTGATTAATATACTTTACCGGGGTAACCCTTTACCCCAAAAAAAGATTAAATAAAATAGTTTGTTTGTTTGTTTTTTTTTGCAAGATTACATAAATTAGTTTAACAAGAAACTCAACCCAATTAATCAACTAGTGATTATATCCCTGTATGGTCAAATTAAAAAAACTTTTCTATCTAAAGAAAAGAAAAAATGTGACATTGCTTTTCCTAGTGTTAGTTTCTGTGATATTATAGTGCAATGGGTGACCCGTATGTGACCTCCTTTTGCGCATTCATTCCCTTTCCGGTGTCCTTGATAATAGTTCTTTCAGTATACTTATCCATCTGCTACTCAAACTACAGAGAATAGAATATTTACAAAGCTCTTGGATTTTACATCTCACAAATATTTTGTTCCTGCACCAATTCATAGTAACATGCAAGTGTAAGTACAAAAGTTTTAACGATAGCAAATTTGTGATATGCAATTCTGCTAACAGTTTCCTCTATGCGAGTTAGGTAAATGTTTAACTTCTGTTTACACTTTATAAGCATTGATCATGTAATAATAGAAGTTCACATGTACAAACACATAAAGTTTATAAAGGGGTAAGAATACTTGTGAGGTTGTGCTAATTTTAATTGTGAAAAGATTGTGGCAAAAAAACAAATTTTTACAAATTAATTAATCTCTACACTTTTCGAATGTAAAACTACCATTTTATGCTCCAACTTTATACCCAGTTACTTACACATGTGAATAAGTGTGTGCAATTAGCATACTTGTTGTAATGAAAGTTATGGGAGTCATTTAGTTTGGATTATGGTCTCCTGTGTGGGCATATGAATAATAGTTAGGAACACGAAAGTGTCGGTCCCTTCCATAGATAACAGTCGTTAGCTCGTTAAGTAATTTTTGGAAACTTACATAGTTAGTTTGCTAAGGCCCATAGATAAACCCATGTGAGCCTACCAAGCCACTGCCATGTATAGGTATTTATACACCTCTTCATGCCTTGGAGAGGTGGTTGGTTGTTCATTTTCACACATAATATTACAAGTTTACTTTCTCCCTCTAAGTGTTCATCCAACCCTCTTTCTCTCACTAAAACAACTTTCCTCATCTTTCCATGTATGTTATATGAGTATTCTTCAATTGGTATCAAGAGTCATGGAGTGGTGTGCTTAGATTTTGTCTTTATTTGTTTTTTGTTGGTGTG
This sequence comes from Tanacetum coccineum, assembly GCA_026074375.1. NCBI lineage: Eukaryota > Viridiplantae > Streptophyta > Magnoliopsida > Asterales > Asteraceae > Tanacetum > Tanacetum coccineum. The sequence goes on along the minus strand of BQNB010007970.1, from coordinate 15,956 downwards.
ATTTTTATTTAAAAACGCATCATTTTTATTTTTTTCTTGTTTTCTAAGCTTAAATTACACATTAAAATATTCATAGAAAAATCTAGTATCTTTGGATATAGGTGTGTATGCTTAGATTCATAGAAAAATCTCTTAGTTTTGTGTCTTTTGTATTCATTAGCTTTATAAAGGTCAAAATCTTGATTTTAAATTTTTCGGCTTAAAAACCTTAAAGTTGTCATTTTTCTTGTCCCTATAGGCTTAGTAACACTTTTGGTACAAAAATTTTCGGAAAACAATCGTTAAAAACGTGTCTTTTGAGTTTTGAAAAAGTGGGTTTCGAGTTTGAACCGATCTGGTAACTTTTCAGTTGAAGCCGATCTAGTAATTTTTTTTAGTTCAAACCGATCTAAAAGTTTCAGTGTAAACCGATCTAGTAGATTTCAGTTGGAACCGATCTAGTAACTTTTCATTTGAAGCCGATCTAGTAATTTTTTTTAGTTCAAACCGATCTAAAAGTTTCAGTTTAAACCGAGCTAAAAGTTTCAAGTGCTAACCGATCTAGTTGTTTGTCTTTGTGAACCGATCTAGTTTACTCAGTTGAAACCGAACTAGTTTTCCACAGTGAAGAACGATCTAGTTTACTCAGTTGAAACCGAACTAGTTTTCCACAGTGAAGACCGATCTAGTTTACTCAGTTGGAACTGAACTAGTTGTTTTTCAGTGTGAACCGAACTAGCTATTTTTCATTGTGAACCGAACTAGTCAAGATTAATCGAAACTGAACCACTCAAATTTCAAGATTATACGGTTTATTTCTTTGACTTGTAAAATCCCGTGATACATTAACTTGTTTTCCCGGTTTTGTCAAGAATTGTAAAATCCCTTGTAGTTTCAAGAACTCAAATACTTAAAAGACACCTTAATCAAACACAATTTCTTTCTACCACCGTTCGATCCGACAATAATCTTTTAACATACAAATTTCTCAATGACGACTCTTGCCGACAAAGCAATTCTGTCGGGTGCTGACAATCGTCCACCCATGTTGGAAAAAGATATGTATGATTCTTGGAAAAGTAGAATGGAGCTATACATGTTGAATAGACAACATGGACGAATGATCCTTGAATCCGTTGAAAATGGTCCACTTATTTGGCCTTCAATTGAGGAAAATGGTGTGACAAGACCAAAGAAATATTCTGAGTTATCTGCTACGGAAGCAATTCAAGCTGATTGTGATATCAAGGCAACTAATATCATTCTCCAAGGACTACCACCTGAGGTCTATGCATTGGTTAGCAATCATAAAGTCGCCAAGGAACTTTGGGAAAGAATTCAACTTCTCATGCAAGGAACTTCATTGACGAAACAGGAAAGGGAGTGTAAGCTTTATGATGAATTCGATAAGTTTGCTTATAAGAAGGGGGAAACACTACGTGAATTCTACTTGAGATTTTCACTGCTACTCAATGACATGAACATCTACAACATGAAACTGGAACAATTTCAAGTGAACACAAAGTTTTTGAATACTCTTCCTCCTGAGTGGAGCAAATTTGTAACTGATGTCAAACTGGTTCGGGATTTGCACACGACTAACATTGATCAGCTTCATGCTTATTTGGGACAACATGAATTTCATGCAAATGAGGTTCGTTTAATGCATGAACGCAACTCAGATCCGCTTGCTTTGGTTGCATCCCATCAGATGACCCAGTCTCCTTATCAAACTCATCAAAACTCATACCAAAACACTCAATTTCAATCACAAGTTTCACCATATCAGTCTCCACAGTATGGATCACCTTATCAGTCTCAACAATACTCAACTCATCAATCATCAACACCTCTTTCAATCACTTATCCATCCAATGATTATCAATCATCAATTCACCACAACGTTTATTCTCCATCATCATCCATCCCTCAATTGGAATGTGCTCCCACAGTTAACCAACAATCTGAATTTTCCCAACCAGACTCAGGTCTAATTGTCCCTATGTTCCAGAAAGGTGATGGTCCCATTGATGCCATCAATCACATGATGTCATTTTTTACTGCTGTTGTCACTTCTCGTTATCCCACTACTAATAACCAGTTAAGAAATTCGTCAAACCCAAGGCAACAGACAACCATCAATAATGGAAGAGTAACTTTGTAACCAATTCAGGGAAGTCAAACTTCTTTTTTTATGGGTACTTCAAGGACTTACACTCCAGGAGCTAGTGGAAGCAATTCTGGGAAACAAAGGATGATTACCTACTACAACTGCAAAGGGGAAGGTCATATGTCAAAATAGTGTACTAAACCCAAGAGGAAACGGGATGATTTGTGGTTCAAGGAGAAAGTGTTGTTGGTAGAAGCTCAAGCACATGGTCAAATTCTTAATGAGGAGGAACTAGCATTTTTGGTAGATTTAGGAATTCCAGAAGGTCAAGCCACATAGACAGTCATTACTCACAATGCTGCTTATCAAGCTGATGATTTGGATGCACATGACTCTGATTATGACGAACTCAACTCTGCCAAAGTTGCTCTCATGGCGAATTTATCTCATTATGGTTAAGATGCTCTTGCTAAGGTCGTCCAAATTGTCCTCTGGTATTTCGCTCTCAGCTAACCAACTCCGTCAGCAAATTATTGGGTACTGTCAAATTCGGAAATGATCATGTAGCAGAGATTATGGGTTATAGAGACTATCAGATTGGGAATGTTACAATTTCAAGGGTTTATTACGTTGAAGGACTTGGGCACAATCTATTCTCTGTGGGACAATTTTGTGATTCCAACCTCGAAGTTGCTTTTCGTCAACACACCTGCTATATTTGAAATCTAGAAGGTGTTGATTTATTAACTGGATCTCGAGGGGACAATCTTTATACACTCTCTCTTGGGGATATGATGGCGTCCTCTCCTATCTGCCTCTTGTCAAAGGCCTCTAAAACAAGTCCTTTGTGTATGGCATCCGACGTCACTCTCAGTTGAACTTCGGTGCTATTAATCATCTTGCAAGACATGGTCTTGTTCGAGGTCTCCCTAAGCTCAAGTTTGAAAAGGACCATTTGTGTTCGGCATGTGCATTAGGCAAGAGCACGAAGAAACCCCACAAACCCAAATCTGAGGACACCAATCAAGAAAAACTCTATCTGCTACACATAGATCTGTGTTGACCAATGCATGTCGCGAGTTTCAATGGAAAGAAGTACATCTTGGTTATTATCGACGATTACTCTTGATTTACATGGGTAAAATGCGTGCGATCAAAAGATGAATCAGCCAAGTTTTATTGATCCAATTTCTGAAGATGATCCAAGTAAACGACTTAAGGAAACCGTCCGACGCATCAGAACAAGATAAATGAACTGATTTGTTTAATCAGACATGCGATGAAAATTAATGAGAAGGTTGGCATCTCTCATGAAACATCTGTTGCCCGCTCTCCATAGCAAAACGGTGTTGTTGAAAGACGAAATCGTACGCTAATGTGATAGCAAGCCCGCACTAAGTTAATTATGCAAAAGCTCCCATTATAGTCATGGGACCGAATCGTTTCTACAGCCTGTTATACCCAAAATCATTCCATGATACGCCTTCGACATGGTAAAACACCATACGAGCTTCTGCACAACAAACCTCTCGACCTATCATATATTCATGTATTTGGTGCACTCTGCTACCCAACGAATGATAGTGAGAACTTGGGAAAGTTACAACTAAAGGCCGACATAGGTATCTTCATTGGCTTTGCACCCACAAAGAAAGTATTCTGGATTTACAACAAATGTACCAGACGAATAATTGAAACTATTCACATTGACTTTGATGATCTGACTGCGATGGATTCTGAACACAGCAGTTCAGGACCCGCACTTCATGAAATGACTCTTACAACAATCAGTTTAGGACTCGTGCCAAACCCTCCTCCTTCAACACCATTTGTACCACCTTCGAGACTGACTGGGATATGTTGTTTCAACCGTTGTTCGATGAATTACTCAATCCCCCACTCAATGTTGATCACCTAGCCCCTAAAGTCTTGCCCCAATTGATGAAGTAGCAGCTCCTGTACCCGCTGTATCAACCGGTTCACTTTCCTCAACTATAGTTGAACAAGATGCACCATCACCAAGTAACTCTCAAACTACACCCGATACCCAACCTCCTATAATTCCTAACGCTGTTGAAGAAGACAATTATGATATTGAAGTTGCACATATGGGTAATGATCCATACTTTGGTATTCCAATTCTAGAAGTTCCTTCTGATCAATCTCCATCGTCAGATTCTATTCATATAAATGTGCCTCCTGATCACCAAATTTCTGAACACAATAACAAATGGACTAAGGATCATCCCACTTGAAACTATAAACGGATAGAACTCGCTAGACCAGTTTCCACAAGCTGAATACATGATCAGCTCTTTTTCGTACTATGATGCTTTCCTCACTGCTGTTTGAACCTAAGACTATAAAATGCTTTGAACTCAAGCTTGCTGGATAGAAGCAATGCAAGAAGACTCAATGAGTTTCGAACGTCTTGAAGTATGGGACTCGTTCCCACCGACCAGATAAAGATTTATGGTTATTACTTTAAGTGCATATACAGAAGTGAAACTAGACGACTAGGAGGTATACAAATAGAACAAACTCGATTAGTGCTCGTGGTTACCGTCAAGAGGAAGGAATTCGATTTGAAGAGTCTTTGCTCCGTTGGCAAGATTAGAGGCTATAAGGATTTTCTCCGGGGGGCGTTGCTGCTCATATGAACATAGGTCGTCCACTCAAATGGGAAGTGAAGGACAAACTGCGTTTCTACTGAATGTAATCTGCGGGAAGAAGTTTATGTTAGCCAGCCGGATAGGTTTGTGGATAAAGATAAACCAAATCACGTGTACAAGCTTAAGAAAGCTCTTTATGACATGTTGTCTTCATTCCTGATATCCCAAGACTTCTCCAAAGGTTTAGTGGATCCCACATTGGCCTACCGAAAAGCACTTAAATGCAGTAAAAAGGATCTTTCGATATCTAAAAGGAACCGTTAATCGGGGACTATGGTATTCGAAGGATTCTTCGATTGCTCTAACAGCATTTGCAGATGTGGATCATGTTGGTTGTCAAGATACACGCCGTAGCACATCTAGTAGTATGCAATATTTGGGAGATAGACTTATTAGTTGGTCATCAAAAAGGCAGAAAAGCGTTGCGATATCTAGTACGGAAGCTGAATATATTGCTTTGTCCGGTTGTTGTGCTCAAATCCTTTGGATGAGATCACAGCTTACCGACTATGGCTTTGGTTTCAACAAAATTCCAATGTACTGTGATAACAAAAGCGCTATTGCCTTATGCTGCAACAACGTTTAACATTCCAGATCAAAGCATATAGACATCAAATTTCACTTTATCAACGAGCATGTTGAGAATGGGGTGATCGAACTTTACTTTGTCAATACGGAGTATCAACTGGCAGACATCTTCACTAAAGCTCTTGGCCGAGAAAGAATTGAATTTCTGATCAACAAGCTGGGAATGCGAAGTTTTATGCCGAAGACTCTGAAACATTGCAGAAGAAGTTATGAACTAGTAGTGGTACCTATTCAAATATCCTGTATAATATGTATATATTTTAAAACCATAAAAACCAAAAAGATTTTTTCATTTTTCAAAATTTTTATAAAAACAAAATACAAAAATATAAAATTTAAAAAAAACCAAAAAAAAAAATTAAAAAATAAGAAAATATAAAAGAGTAAGAAGGTAATTCTGTCTGAAAATCTCGATAACATTTACGGTCTTAAGAAATATCATTCAATAATGAGACGAGGGCTGTAAATGAAGTTCGACCAAAAGTTCTCCAAATGTTATTCAAAACATGCCAAATGACTTGCAATTATTTCAGATAGCAACCCGTCATCCATCATAAAGGCAAGATTCGTCAAAAGAAAAACTTGTCCTCTCAAACGAGAATTTATAATCGGGCATGGACTACTTCGATGACATGCAAAGGCTTGTGTTTACTTAGCACCACAGCCCGTCTTCCTAATACAAATAATGACTGCAATGTATTTATTTGTCAAATAAGAGAAAATCTTATTTTTATTGGAAAAAAAGTTGTCTTCATAAAGAATCAGTGTTTTCATAATCACAAAAAAAAGGGGGGGGGGGGGGGGAAAAAAGATTTTCAAAAGACAATTCCACTCAAACAATGACAACTACTCTTAAAATAGAAAGAGTCCATAATTTAAGGTGGAGAATGTGTCATCCAATAAACTTTTGATAATGACCGAATCAACAATTTCAAGGGAGTTACAAAAAAATTTTTTATATTAACTATAAGAGCTTTAGATGTCATTTGTTTCAAACTTTAGAGACTTATTTGCAATTTAAGACCTAGTTGATTCTCACGGAATAGATTTAAGCTTATCAATTCTTCGAACACGATCTTAAGTATATGTGCGTACTAGGTTTTGCTGATTCTGAGGTATCAAAACCAGCAAGGGGGAAGGAATAGATATACAAGAAAGATAATGAGTACACGTGATAGAATTCATACCCTATTCTCATTTTAGGTCATTCCAGGAAGACAAATGTCATAACCACAGAGAAAATCAGTGTTTATCTTGTTACTTTCGGGTGCACTATTTCAACTACATGGGGGTAGAGATATCTTGTGACTTCAAGTATGCATCATTTAAGATACTAGGGGAAGTGTTGTAAGAAGATTTATTCTAAGCGTGAGAAGATTTGTTACTGATTCAATAAATGCTTCCTCAAACGGTTAATCACTAAGCTTATTTTTTTAAAAGAGAGTAGAATATTTGGACAAAAGAGTACACATAGTTTGATAAGTATTATGAATTCCTAAGTTAGTCAGTATCTTAGAAAGAAATGAGTACATTTAGGCTTTTTGACTAAGGTGTTTTCATTTAGACCACCTTAAAGGGAATAATTTTGACATCCGGAACTTACTTAACTTTGGAGTTAATCGGTTATTGAAATAGTTGTGTACTTCATATTTTGGCTTTATACATCAAGACTGCTTGATGCGGTTTGCAAGAAAATTCTAATCTACTCAGAAGGATGGATGTTTTATGGGAAGCTAAGACAACATCAACACCAACCACACAAGCTCAAGTTACATATGTATCTGAATCTGTTCTATCCTCAAAGTTTGATGCAAAGACTTTCATAACTTGGAAAGAAAGTTGAAGCAACGCTGAAGAGTGCTTGGACAGAGAAAGATCAGATTGACAACCTCTTGAAAGAAAGAAGGTTAATGAGGAGCTTGGAAAAGTTCGTTGGTGGGAGATTGTACAAAGGAGACCTACGGCGGCTACAAAGAACCATATGATTCTATCATATGATGTTCTCATCATTCAGGTCAAACCTCGTACATAAAATAACTTGTGAAATATGTTATTAAGTAGTATAGACTTATGGTGATAATAAGGAGTGCTCGAGTACAAAATTTTCAAGAATTTCTTAGTAAATTCAAAAGTTTCAAATTATTGTACTCATCACTGTCTTAGATACCCCCAACTATTGAGGGGGAGCATTAAAATGTTCCTTATAGATAATATGTAACATTTTGTCCCCGAACGTTTAATCAATTAATATCCAAAATATCAAGGGCTTAACATTTTGGATAAGGGGAGAAAATATGAATAAACTGGATCTAACTTGTATTGAAAGACGTGATCATATAAAATGGATTCAATGCACTCCACACTTAGCATGTACTACGATTACTATGCACATGTTAAGGGGGAGCTTTTAGTGATGATGAAAAACTCTCAAAGTGTAAATCTTTTGATATTTATATCAAACACTTTGATTGAAATTTATATCAAACACACGATACGCGAAACCTTTAGCCCACAAGTGACCCACCCGCCACGAATGAAACAAACGAAATATTAGGAAACCCTAATATTTCACTCGCTTATAAAAGGGACCCTCTAGCACAATGAAAGGCATGATTTTCTCACTCTACATACAGACACTTTCTCTCTCTACATGTTTACTTACTCTCACGACGAAGTCTAATCGCGGGGTCCGTCCTCCCGGTAAGGCTAACGGTTTTCATTTAATTATGCAGGAAATCATCTTACTTCTCTTGCTCTATACAGTAGATCAATGCTGCAATTATTCGATGAACTCGACCCGACGTATGATTTGAGTCCTATTCTAAACCCTACACTTATTTTTGTACCAACAAGTTGTAGCCATCCATAGGTACCCAGCAAACGTAACCACGTTTTCTAAAATACTCATCTGAAGCACACACGGAACAACCACCCTAACCGTATCTCCGTCCTTCCCACGTCCGCCGTACGGAACACTGGGGGAAGAAGTGGCCCACAAGGTCTCGAAGAGCCTACGCCTGACGAGGTCCTAAGAGAATTGTGCGACAAAAACTACCACCAACTCTTGCCACTCATTGCCGAAAAGATGCAAAAAGAAAAAGAGCAGCAAGATAAGCTTAATGCGGTAAAGGCACGCCTACTCTACGGCAACGAGACCGGAAAAAATCAAAGAAATCATGAAGAGTCGCATTACTCCGAATCCAAGACGCCAACCGCCAGAACAGAGCCAAAAAGGAGGCATGGAAATAGGCGCTCCCGAAGCCCGTCACCGGTTGCCAGTGTCTTCAAAAGACTCAAACAAAACAGACCTCCTTCACCTAGGCCCAGGCCGCGGAAGGAGGGTGGTGTGTTCAATAGGTTGGGAGGAAAAGAACGAAGTGCATCTGCACGTTCTGACAGCCGCCATCAGGGTTCCCACGAAAAGGAAACCGAGGTGCAACCAAGGAAGCATCATCATAGGGGCACGTCGTCCCGGGAAACTGGCGGACATTCGGAGAGTGAAGACAGTGAGGGAGGTCACTGGAAGTCCAAATCAAGAAGACACAGGTCAAACACCTACGAAGATGATCTCTCTCAGCCTTGGACGTGTGAGGAAAGAAACCCTTTCACACCTCGTATCCGGCATTTCAATTTCCCAAGGACAAGGATGCCCAGCCACGTCAAGACATATGATGGAAGCGGGGATCCGGAAGATCATTTAAAGCTATTCCAGGCCGCGGCAAAGACAGAGAGGTGGGCAATGCCAACATGGTGTCACATGTTCAACTCAACGCTCACTGGAAACGCTAGAGTCTGGTTCGACAAACTCCCAAGGGAATCCATTGACAGCTATGAAGATTTGAGAACAGCATTCAGGGAAAATTATCTCCAACAAACAAAACACATCAAGGATCCGGTGGAGATACATCATATCAAGCAAAGAGATGGAGAATCCACGGAGGACTTTATGGAAAGATACAAAGCAGAAATCCTGGATGTGGAAGGAGCGCCGGAATGCATGAAGATCTCCGGATTCATGCACGGTATAACCCACCCCGAGCTGATCAAGCGTTTATACGAGAAAATTCCGAGGTCAATGGACGAAATGTACAGGGTGACTACGTCTTTTCTGCAAGGGGAAGTTGCCGCATTCAGTCATAGTCGGAAAAAAGCACCCGCACCTTGGAAACAGCCAGAAGGAGGAAACAAGCCAAAGTTTAAGAAGGGTTTTAAGAATAAGCAAAGATCGGATCGGAAGCCAGATAGGTTTTCACTCCTTACGAAAACCCCAAAAGAAATTTTCGCTCTAGAAAAAGGAAAATTCAAGGCTCCACCACCAATGGTAACTCCTGCGGAAAAAAGGGATCCAAACAAATACTGTGAATTTCATGCGGATATGGGGCACAACACGGACGAATGCATGCAACTGAGAAAGCAGATAGATGAGATGATCAAGTCGGGTAAGTTATCGCAATTCATCAAATAATTAAAACAAAACGATAAGCCAAAGGTACCAAAGAAGGGGGAAACGACCGGAAAGGATAAGCCCTAGCCATTTTGATGATTCAACCGTGGGAGAAGGTAGCCAAACAAAGGGTTACCCAGAGTTTCTCTCCGGAGACAATCATCTCTTTCCCATCTTTAGGAGAGGAGGACGGAACGGAAGGACCAATGATCATCGAAGCTGAAATAGGAGGGCACTTGGTACACCGGATGTACGTGGATGGAGGAGCGTCCTCAGATTTTTATACGAACATTGCTTCGTCAAGCTCTGGCCAGAAATAAGAAGCCAGATGATCCCAGCTACCACGTCACTCATAGGATTCAGTGGAGAAACCATTTGGCCGATAGGTCAGATATCCCTACTAGTAAGGATAGGTGACGAAGAGCATTCCACTTCCGCATGGATGAACTTCATGGTTATCAGGTCACCATCTCAACACAACGGAATAATAGGCAGAACGGGCATAAGAAAGATCCGTGTCGTACCATCCATAGCACACGGAATGTTAAAATTCCCAGTAAAAGGAGGAACGGTAACGATACGAAGCAGCAGAATCATCCCGATGGAATGTGCAATGATCTCCGGACCTAGCACAAAACACCCCGTGACCAGTCCGGTGGTGGAGGAGAAGATAAAAGTGGCCATTCATCCTGAATACCCCGAGCAAACAATAGCCATATGATCTACCCTAACAGAAAAAGAACGCAAAGAACTATGTGCTTTACTCAGACAAAACTTGGACATCTTTGCCTGGAAGCCAGCAGATATGACGGGCATCCCACGACACATGGCGGAGCACCGCCTGAATGTCCGAGAAGGATGCCCACCTATCAGACATAAGAAAAGGGGGCAAGCACTGGAAAGGAATAAAGCGATCCAAGAGGAAGTGGAAAAATTGGTAGATGCGGGAAACATTAAAGAAGTTCACTATCACAGCTGGCTGTCCAACCCAATCATGGTCAAGAAGCACGATGGGAGTTGGCGAATGTGTGTAGATTTCAAAGATCTAAACAAAACATGCCCTCAGGATGGTTATCCTTTGCCGGAGATAGATTGGAAAGTAGAATCTCTCTGCGGACACCCTTTTAAGTGCTTCCTGGACGCATACAAAGGGTACCACCAAATCAAAATGGCAGAGGAATATGAAGAAAAAACAGCATTCATCACGAGCCAAGGAATATTCTGTTACGCAAAGATGCCGTTCGGCCTGAAGAATGCCGGGGCAACCTATCAACGCTTAGTAGACAGGGCATTCCAAAAGCAGATCGGACGTAACCTGGAAGTATATGTCGACGACTTGGTCATAAAAAGCCATACGGAAGAGGAAATTATCCGAGACATAGCAGAAACATTTAAAACTCTCCGTCAAATAAATATGACGCTAAATCCAAAAAAGTGCACCTTCGAAATGCAGGAGGGGATGTTTTTGGGCTACAAAGTAAACGATGAAGGACTGAAAGTATGCCCAGATAAAGCAGATGTGGTCCTTAGCCTACCGTCTTCGGGATGCCTTAAGGACGTACAAAAGCTGAACGGAAACTCGCAAGTTTAAACAGATTTCTATCAAAATCAGTTGAAAATCATTGCCGTTCTTCAAAACCCTGAAGAAGTGCACAAAGAAGAGCGATTTCCAATGAACTCAGGAAGCCGAAGTAGCCTTCAAACAGATGAAAAGGAGGAGCTAATCATATACCTAGCCGCGGCCAAGGAAGCCATCAGCGCAGTCTTAATGACCGAAAGGGGAGGCAAGCAATTGCCAGTGTACTTTATGAGCCGTGCCCTATAAGGGCCGAAGTCCAACTACAACCCCATGGAAAAATTAGTATTAGCCTTGCTCAGCACAAGCAGATGGCTGAAAAGGTACTTCTAGGCACATACAATTGTTGTAATTATAGATCAGCCGATAAAGCAATTATTATCAAAATCAGAAATCAGCGGGAGGATGCTAAAGTGGAAATTTAAGCTAGAAGGATATGACATCCAATACAGGCCAAGGACATCGGTCAAAGGGCAAATATTGACAGATTTTATCGTAGAGCGACCGAATGAAGAATCCCCAGACTAACTCATGGCAGAGCCAGAAGAATTACCGGAACCATGGACTTTGTTTACAGATGGGTCATCCTGTATAGATGGTTCCGGAGCTGGGCTGATATTGACAAATCCGGAAGGAGTTGAATTCACGTACGCCATGAGGTTTAGGTTTGAGGCTACCAACAATGAAGCTGAGTATGAAGCATTAATAGCCGGTCTCCGGATCGCAGAACAAATGGGCGTAAAAAACCTTCAAGCAAATGTAGACTCTCGCCTTGTAGCAAACCAGGTCAATGGCTCTTACGTAGCAAAGGAGTCAGGTATGGTTTAATACTTGGAAAAAGTAAAAACGCTCGCAAGTAACTTCAAGGAATTCTCCATCAAATAAGTACCGCGGAACGAGAACAAGAAGGCGGATGCCCTAAGCAAGATTGCATCTACAAGATTCGCATACCTCAGTAAGCAAGTACTTGTGGAGGAATTAAAGGAAAAGTCTATACATGAGAAGGAGGTCCTCGCTATAGTGGAGGAGGAAGAGCAAACATGGATAACACCCATATGCGAATACATTACAAAGGAAATCCTTCTGGAAGACAAAAAGAAAGCAAGGGTGGTACGTCGCAAGGCATCCCGGTCCACAAATGTTCAACTGCGGAATTTATACAAGAAATCTTTCTTGGGACCGTAGCTCCGGTGCGTCGGACCACTTCAAGCAAACTACGTCCTTAGAGAAATACACAAAGGATCCTGTAGCATGCACTCCGGTCCTAGATCCGTGGTCGCCAAGGCTATCTGGATGGGATATTAGTGGCCAACAATGCACACGGATGCGCGGAAACTAATAAGGGAATGCAATGACTGCCAAGTCCATCGTCCCATTTCGAGAAATCCGCAACAAAACTTAACCCCTATTACGTCTCCGTGGCCATTCTATAAATGGGGGATCGACATAGCCGGACCCTTCCCGGAGGGACCAGGCAAAGTCAAGTTCTTGATCGTAGCTATTGACTACTTCACCAAATGGATTGAAGCAAAGCCTGTTGCGACTATCACGGGCAATCAAGTGAAGAAGTTCATATGAGACAACATTGTTTGCAGATTTTGCCTACCAGGGGAAATAGTATCGGATAATGGAAAGCAATTTCGTGATAACCCATTCAAAGACTGGTGCTAAAAAATGAGTATCCGCCAGTGTTTTGCCTCCGTGAAGCACCCACAAGCAAATGGCTTGGTCGAAAGAGCAAACAGGAGTCTGGGGAGAAGGATCAAGCTCGATTGGATGAAAGAAGCAAGGATTGGATAGGAGAACTCTCACACGTCCTATGGGCACACCGCACCATGATAAAATCAAGCAATGTAGAGACACCGTTTTCACTTACATAAGGCACGGAAGCAGTCATACCAGCAGAGATAGGCATGCCAACACTCTGGACTGCGGAAGTAGACTTGACGAAGAATGACGAAGCCTTGGAAATAAACTTGGACCTCATAGAAGAAAAAAGAGAACAAGCAGCAATTCAAGAGGCAAAAAGTAAAGCTAAGATGGAAAAGTACTACAACTCTAAAGTCCGAAGCACAAGCTTCAGGCCGGGGGACATGGTCTACCGTAGCAATGATGCAAGCCACGCCAAGGACGGAGGAAAACTTGGCCCTAAATAGGAAGGACCATATGAAGTTACGGAGTCATTAGGAAAGGGAGCCTACAAGCTTAAGGATCACAAAGGAAATGAACTTCCGCGAACATGGAACATTTGTAATCTCAAGAAATGTTATATACATGAAGTGTAAGCACCCGCCCGACACGTATGATGCTCCGGAGGGCAATATTTCGATTTTCTTTATCTTGTAATGTTTTTTTTGAATATTAATGAAAAGTGGGGATTAGCTACCCTTACAAGTTTTAATTCCTAAAATTATTTTCGCTTTGCAAAGATGTCAATTGTTAAGACGCGCACGCACTGGAGCACGCGCCGCATCATTATTATTTCGTATAATAATGGTTGAGCAACCTCAAAAATTGCTTAGGTGTGTATGAGGTTTGCAAATCCGGACACTGGGAGAATATACCCCCAAATATTCACAAGACTATCTAATTACGAACGTACAACAGTATTAATAAAAAAGTAGCAACATTAATAACCTGTCGAATAAAACATCTCGTTATAGACGGAAGCACCAGCATCACATAAAAACATGTCTAACATGATAAGCTAGGAACCGCAACAAAAAGGCCAACACACGGCCGCGGTAAAAAAGCAAATATTCATATTACATACAGGCCGCAAACAGAAATAGCAACACACGGCCACAGCATAACAAAAAAGAAAAAATCCAAGTGTTCATAATACAACTAGCCACCACAGAAGACTACATACGGTCATGGCATGAAGATAAAACTAAAAATGACAACACTCAAGCTTGGGGATGGCAACAACACTCCCCAAGGCCTCGTCCGTGTCTTCTTCAGTATAGTCCTCAACAGAAAGAGGGGCCGCGGAAGTACTGGCTTCACCCACCCAAGTCTGGGAAGACAGAGGCGCGGAAACTATTTCCATCATCAGTTGGCAAAGAGCCGCGACATGCTTCTTGGCTCCCTCAGCACGAGCATGGACATTCATCAAGGCAAAGGATAAGGAGGTCTCCCCGATGACCGTTTTATCACCAGCATGATGAATGGGAACTGAAAGCTGCTCAATGCATGGTGGTAAATAAGTAGCTTCCGAAAGACCAGCAAGAGGTCCGTCCAGCAAAAAAAAAATCCAAAACCTCATCCATCCCGACATCCTTCTTGGACTTCAGCAAATCCACCAAGGGGAAGCTTACGTCTTCAAGAGCCTTCACCGCGTCAACATAACTTGGTCTCGCAGCCTATGGATTATAAGCATCAACTATGGAAAGACTTCTCTCGGCGACCCCATGCTCATGACCAGCCTCCAAGCCTTTCTGCATACTAAAGTCCACAGCCCGGCCCAAGGCGTGACCTAGAAGTCCCTGATACTCGGAAGATTTCAAGCATTTAAGGATATCAAGTTGTATTCCATGGGTCAGGAGCCACCTCCTTCCAGCCAAAAGAGTCAAGTAGGTGGGATAAAATTCCCACTCCAGACAGCTGGAGACATCCATCACGTGTGCCTCAAGCTCGGCCACACGGTTGTACAGCTCCTGAGCCTGCTCTTCCTGCTGAATTTCCATTTTCTCCTTGAAATCCTTAAAACCAGCACGCAGAGAAGAAACCTGCAAAAGCAAGAACACTTGTAAATATATATATATATATATATATATATATATATATATACACACACACACACACATGCGGAATAAAAGGTGCGAACATACCTCAAAGTCAAGCCTATCGCGCTCAGACGCCAATGAAGTAATCTTAGTCCCGGCCTCGGTGCAGGCCACCTGGGCTTCATTCAGAGCGGGCTCAAGATGAGTGGCACAGGAGTCAAGCAAGGAGATGTCATGGTCCTTCTGAGTAATGGTGACCTTGAGAGCTGACACATCCGCAGTCAAAGCAGACTTCTCCACGGATAGTGAAGAAACTTGGTCACAGAGGCGGACAACATCTGCGGCTTCAGCCTCCTTCTCCGCCAGCTGAGACTTCAACCTGAGGATCTTCGAGTCTTTCTTCTCCAACAACTTACCATGTGCAACATACTTAGCATTGAGTTTTCCTTTAAGCTCCAACTCATGCTCCGCACGGGACCTCACCTCTGACCCAAGGCATATTTTCCGTGCTGCCCCTACATTAAAATCCGTATATAATTGGTCACAATCTATGGAACGAAGAGTGGAGTAGAAGGCGGGGGGAGAAACGCGGTCCACCAGGGTACGGCAGGAAAAGCCATCGTCCAACAACGAATCATTGGTAATGTTCCACCTAGGAACATACCAACACTTCGCCTCGGAAGGGTCAAGGGTAGCAAGCTCATAGAAAGAATCATCAGACCCTTCCGACTCCTTAAGTTGGGAAGGACCAGCCAGATCTGGATTAACATTCGCGACGAGCTTGGCCTTGGTGGAGGTTGTGGTGGCAGCGACAATATCTACCGGAGCACTCAAAGTGCTAGAGCTGTAAGGATAAACA